>JAYMGU010000048.1:205209-285041 GCA_036178185.1 Liparis tanakae
CAGCCATAAAAGAACAACAGTGGATTTTACTAATCACAACCTTTTTTCTGGGTTTTGAACCAAAGAAAGTGTCTTAGGACACACTTCTTACAGGTTTGATGACATGTTCATGAATACCTGATGCTTTCATCGTTTTTCTGCCTCAAAGCAGCAACATCTTGTTTTTATGCTCTTAAACTGATTTTCAGCCCGCAGAGAGACCAAAAGTGGATTTTACTAAACAAAACCTGTTTTCTGGTTTTCAACCAAGAAAGTGTCTTAGGACACACTTCTTACAGGTTTGATGACATTTTCATGAATACCTGATGCTTTCATCGCTTTTCTGCCTCAAAGCAGCAACATCTTGTTTTTATGCTCTTAAACTGCTTTTCAGCCCGCAAAGAGACCAAAAGTGGATTTTACTAAACACAACCTGTTTTCTGGGTTTTCAACCAAAGAAAGTGTCTTAGGACACACTTCTTACAGGTTTGATGACATTTTCATGAATACCTGATGCTTTCATCACTTTACTGCCTCAAAGCAGCAACATCTTGTTTTTATGCTCTTAAACTGATTCTCAGCCCGCAGAGAGACCAAAAGTGGATTTTACTAAAGACAACCTGTTTTCTGGGTTTTCAACCAAAGAAAGTGTCTTAGGACAAACTTTGTACAGGTTTGATGACATTTTCATGAATACCTGATGCTTTCATCACTTTACTGCCTCAAAGCAGCAACATCTTGTTTTTATGCTCTTAAACTGATTCTCAGCCCGCAGAGAGACCAAAAGTGGATTTTACTAAACAAAACCTGTTTTCTGGTTTTTCAACCAAAGAAAGTGTCTTAGGACACACTTCTTACAGGTTTGATGACATTTTCATGAATACCTGATGCTTTCATCACTTTACTGCCTCAAAGCAGCAACATCTTGTTTTTATGCTCTTAAACTGATTCTCAGCCAGCAGAGAGACCAAAAGTGGATTTTACTAAACACAACCTGTTTTCTGGGTTTTCAACCAAAGAAAGTGTCTTAGGACACACTTCTTACAGGTTTGATGACATTTTCATGAATACCTGATGCTTTCATCGCTTTCTGCCTCAAAGCAGCAACATCTTGTTTTTATGCTCTTAAACTGCTTTTCAGCCATAAAGAGAACAACAGTGGATTTTACTAATCACAACCTTTTTTCTGGGTTTTGAACCAAAGAAAGTGTCTTAGGACACACTTCTTACAGGTTTGATGACATTTTCATGAATACCTGATGCTTTCATCACTTTACTGCCTCAAAGCAGCAACATCTTGTTTTTATGCTCTTAAACTGCTTTTCAGCCCGCAAAGAGACCAAAAGTGGATTTTACTAAACACAACCTGTTTTCTGGGTTTTCAACCAAAGAAAGTGTCTTAGGACAAACTTTGTACAGGTTTGATGACATTTTCATGAATGCCTGATGCTTTCATCACTTTACTGCCTCAAAGCAGCAACATCTTGTTTTTATGCTCTTAAACTGATTCTCAGCCCGCAGAGAGACCAAAAGTGGATTTTATTAAACAAAACCTGTTTTCTGGGTTTTCAACCAAAGAAAGTGTCTTAGGACACACTTCTTACAGGTTTGATGACATGTTCATGAATACCTGATGCTTTCATCGTTTTTCTGCCTCAAAGCAGCAACATCTTGTTTTTATGCTCTTAAACTGCTTTTCAGCCCACAAAGAGACCAAAAGTGGATTTTACTAAACACAACCTTTTTTCTGGGTTTTGAACCAAATAAAGTGTCTTAGGACACACTTCTTACAGGTTTGATGACATTTTCATGAATACCTGATGCTTTCATCACTTTACTGCCTCAAAGCAGCAACATCTTGTTTTTATGCTCTTAAACTGCTTTTCAGCCCGCAGAGAGACCAAAAGTGGATTTTACTAATCACAACCTTTTTTCTGGGTTTTGAACCAAATAAAGTGTCTTAGGACACACTTCTTACAAGTTTGATGACATTTTCATGAATACCTGATGCTTTCATCGCTTTTCTGCCTCAAAGCAGCAACATCTTGTTTTTATGCTCTTAAACTGCTTTTAGCCCGCAAAGAGACCAAAAGTGGATTTTACTAAACACAACCTTTTCTCTGGGTTTTGAACCAAATAAAGTGTTTTAGGACACACTTCTTACAAGTTTGATGACATTTTCATGAATACCTGATGCTTTCATCACTTTACTGCCTCAAAGCAGCAACATCTTGTTTTTATGCTCTTAAACTGATTCTCAGCCCGCAGAGAGACCAAAAGTGGATTTTACTAAACAAAACCTGTTTTCTGGTTTTTCAACCAAAGAAAGTGTCTTAGGACACACTTCTTACAGGTTTGATGACATTTTCATGAATACCTGATGCTTTCATCACTTTACTGCCTCAAAGCAGCAACATCTTGTTTTTATGCTCTTAAACTGCTTTTCAGCCCGCAGAGAGACCAAAAGTGGATTTTACTAATCACAACCTTTTTTCTGGGTTTTGAACCAAATAAAGTGTCTTAGGACACACTTCTTACAGGTTTGATGACATTTTCATGAATACCTGATGCTTTCATCGCTTTTCTGCCTCAAAGCAGCAACATCTTGTTTTTATGCTCTTAAACTGCTTTTAGCCCGCAAAAGACCAAAAGTGGATTTTACTAATCTTAACCTTTTTCCTGGGTTTTGAACCAAATAAAGTGTCTTAGGACACACTTCTTACAGGTTTGATGACATTTTCATGAATACCTGATGCTTTCATCGCTTTTCTGCCTCAAAGCAGCAACATCTTGTTTTTATGCTCTTAAACTGCTTTTCAGCCCGCAAAGAGACCAAAAGTGGATTTTACTAAACACAACCTGTTTTCTGGGTTTTCAACCAAAGAAAGTGTCTTAGGACAAACTTTGTACAGGTTTGATGACATTTTCATGAATACCTGATGCTTTCATCACTTTACTGCCTCAAAGCAGCAACATCTTGTTTTTATGCTCTTAAACTGATTTTCAGCCCGCAAAGAGAACAAAAGTGGATTTTACTAATCACAACCTTTTTTCTGGGTTTTGAACCAAATAAAGTTTATTAGGACACACTTCTTACAGGTTTGATGACATTTCATGAATACCTGATGCTTTCATCACTTTACTGCCTCAAAGCAGCAACATCTTGTTTTATGCTCTTAAACTGATTTTCAGCCATAGAGAGACCAAAAGTGGATGTTATTAAACAAAACATGTTTTCTGCGTTTTCAACCAAAGAAAGTGTCTTAGGACACACTTCTTACAGGTTTGATGACATGTTCATGAATACCTGATGCTTTCATCGCTTTTCTGCCTCAAAGCAGCAACATCTTGTTTTATGCTCTTAAACTGATTTTCAGCCATAAAGAGACCAAAAGTGGAATTTACTTATCACCACCTTTTTTCTGGGTTTTGAACCAAATAAAGTGTCTTAGGACACACTTCTTACAAATTTGATGACATTTCAATGAATACCTGATGCTTTCATCGCTTTTCTGCCTCAAAGCAGCAACATCTTGTTTTTATGCTCTTAAACTGATTCTCAGCCCGCAGAGAAACCAAAAGTGGATTTTACTAATCACAACCTGTTTTCTGGGTTTTCAACCAAAGAAAGTATCTTAGGACACACTTCTTACAGGTTTGATGACATTTTCATGAATACCTGATGCTTTCATCGCTTTTCTGCCTCAAAGCAGCAACATCTTGTTTTCATGCTCTTAAACTGATTTTCAGCCCGCAAAGAGACCAAAAGTGGATTTTACTAAACACAACCTGTTTTCTGGGTTTTCAACCAAAGAAAGTGTCTTAGGACACACTTCTTACAGGTTTGATGACATTTTCATGAATACCTGATGCTTTCATCACTTTACTGCCTCAACGCAGCAACATCTTGTTTTTATGCTCTTAAACTGATTCTCAGCCCGAAGAGAGACCAAAAGTGGATTTTATTAAACAAAACCTGTTTTCTGGGTTTTCAACCAAAGAAAGTGTCTTAGGACAAACTTTGTACAGTTTTGATGACATTTTCATGAATACCTGATGCTTTCATCGCTTTTCTGCCTCAAAGCAGCAACATCTTGTTTTCATGCTCTTAAACTGCTTTTCAGCCCGCAGAGACCAAAAGTGGATTTTACTAATCACAACCTTTTTTCTGGGTTTTGAACCAAATAAAGTGTCTTAGGACACATTTCTTACAAGTTTTTTTGACATTTTCTGAATACCTGATGCTTTCATCACTTTACTGCCTCAAAGCAGCAACATCTTGTTTTTATGCTCTTAAACTGCTTTTCAGCCCGCAGAGAGACCAAAAGTGGATTTTACTAATCACAACCTTTTTTCTGGGTTTTGAACCAAAGAAAGTGTCTTAGGACACACTTCTTACAGGTTAGATGACATTTTCATGAATACCTGATGCTTTCATCGTTTTTCTGCCTCAAAGCAGCAACATCTTGTTTTTATGCTCTTAAACTGCTTTTCAGCCCGCAAAGAGACCAAAAGTGGATTTTACTAAACACAACCTGTTTTCTGGTTTTTCAACCAAAGAAAGTGTCTTAGGACACACTTCTTACAGGTTTGATGACATTTTCATGAATACCTGATGCTTTCATCACTTTACTGCCTCAAAGCAGCAACATCTTGTTCTTATGCTCTTAAACTGATTCTCAGCCCGCAGAGAGACCAAAAGTGGATTTTACTAAACAAAACCTGTTTTCTGTTTTTTCAACCAAATAAAGTGTCTTAGGACACACTTCTTACAGGTTTGATGACATGTTCATGAATACCTGATGCTTTCATCACTTTACTGCCTCAATGCAGCAACATCTTGTTTTTATGCTCTTAAACTGCTTTTCAGCCATAAAGAGACCAAAAGTGGATTTTACTAAACACAACCTGTTTTCTGGGTTTTCAACCAAAGAAAGTGTCTTAGGACAAACTTTGTACAGGTTTGATGACATTTTCATGAATACCTGATGCTTTCATCACTTTACTGCCTCAAAGCAGCAACATCTTGTTTTTATGCTCTTAAACTGATTCTCAGCCCGCAGAGAGACCAAAAGTGGATTTTATTAAACAAAACCTGTTTTCTGGGTTTTCAACCAAAGAAAGTGTCTTAGGACACACTTCTTACAGGTTTGATGACATTTTCATGAATACCTGATGCTTTCATCGCTTTTCTGCCTCAAAGCAGCAACATCTTGTTTTTATGCTCTTAAACTGCTTTTCAGCCCACAAAGAGACCAAAAGTGGATTTTACTAAACACAACCTGTTTTCTGGGTTTTCAACCAAAGAAAGTGTCTTAGGACACACTTCTTACAAGTTTGATGACATTTGCATGAATACCTGATGCTTTCATCACTTTACTGCCTCAAAGCAGCAACATCTTGTTTTTATGCTCTTAAACTGATTCTCAGCCCGCAGAGAGACCAAAAGTGGATTTTACTAAACACAACCTGTTTTCTGGGTTTTCAACCAAAGAAAGTGTCTTAGGACACACTTTGTACAGGTTTGATGACATTTTCATGAATACCTGATGCTTTCATCACTTTACTGCCTCAAAGCAGCAACATCTTGTTTTTATGCTCTTAAACTGCTTTTCAGCCCACAAAGAGACCAAAAGTGGATTTTACTAAACAAAACCTGTTTTCTGGGTTTTCAACCAAAGAAAGTGTCTTAGGACACACTTTGTACAGGTTTGATGACATTTTCATGAATACCTGATGCTTTCATCACTTTACTGCCTCAAAGCAGCAACATCTTGTTTTTATGCTCTTAAACTGATTCTCAGCCATAGAGAGACCAAAAGTGGATTTTATTAAACAAAACCTGTTTTCTGGGTTTTCAACCAAAGAAAGTGTCTTAGGACACACTTCTTACAGGTTTGATGACATTTTCATGAATACCTGATGCTTTCATCGTTTTCTGCCTCAAAGCAGCAACATCTTGTTTTATGCTCTTAAACTGCTTTTCAGCCACAAAAGAGACCAAAAGTGGATTTTACTAAACACAACCTGTTTTCTGGGTTTTCAACCAAAGAAAGTGTCTTAGGACACATTTCTTACAGGTTTATTGACATTTTCATGAATACCTGATGCTTTCATCACTTTACTGCCTCAAAGCAGCAACATCTTGTTTTATGCTCTTAAACTGATTTTCAGCCCAGAGAGACCAAAAGTGGATTTTATTAAACAAAACCTGTTTTCTGGGTTTTCAACCAAAGAAAGTGTCTTAGGACACACTTCTTACAGGTTTGATGACATTTTCATGAATACCTGATGCTTTCATCACTTTACTGCCTCAAAGCAGCAACATCTTGTTTTTATGCTCTTAAACTGATTCTCAGCCCGCAGAGAGACCAAAAGTGGATTTTATAATAAACAAAACCTGTTTTCTGATTTTCAACCAAAGAAAGTGTCTTAGGACACACTTCTTACAGGTTTGATGACATTTTCATGAATACCTGATGCTTTCATCACTTTACTGCCTCAAAGCAGCAACATCTTGTTTTTATGCTCTTAAACTGCTTTTCAGCCCGCAAAGAGACCAAAAGTGGATTTTACTAAACACAACCTTTTTTCTGGGTTTTGAACCAAAGAAAGTGTCTTAGGACACACTTCTTACAGGTTTGATGACATTTTCATGAATACCTGATGCTTTCATCACTTTACTGCCTCAAAGCAGCAACATCTTGTTTTATGCTCTTAAACTGATTTTCAGCCATAGAGAGACCAAAAGTGGATTTTATTAAACAAAACCTGTTTTCTGGGTTTTCAACCAAAGAAAGTGTCTTAGGACACACTTCTTACAGGTTTGATGACATTTTCATGAATACCTGATGCTTTCATCGCTTTTCTGCCTCAAAGCAGCAACATCTTGTTTTTATGCTCTTAAACTGATTCTCAGCCCGCAGAGAGACCAAAAGTGGATTTTACTAAACACAACCTGTTTTCTGGGTTTTCAACCAAAGAAAGTGTCTTAGGACACACTTCTTACAGGTTTGATGACATTTTCATGAATACCTGATGCTTTCATCGCTTTTCTGCCTCAAAGCAGCAACATCTTGTTTTTATGCTCTTAAACTGATTTTCAGACAACAAAGAGACCAGAAGTGGATTTTACTAAACACAACCTGTTTTCTGGGTTTCCAACCAAATAAAGTGTCTTAGGACACACTTCTTACAGGTTTGATGACATTTTCATGAATACCTGATGCTTTCATCACTTTACTGCCTCAAAGCAGCAACATCTTGTTTTTATGCTCTTAAACTGATTTTCAGCCCGCAGAGAGACCAAAAGTGGATTTTACTAAACAAAACATGTTTTCTGGGTTTTCAACCAAAGAAAGTGTCTTAGGACACACTTCTTACAGGTTTGATGACATTTTCATGAATACCTGATGCTTTCATCACTTTACTGCCTCAAAGCAGCAACATCTTGTTTTTATGCTCTTAAACTGATTCTCAGCCGCAGAGAGACCAAAAGTGGATTTTACTAAACAAAACCTGTTTTCTGGGTTTTCAACCAAAGAAAGTGTCTTAGGACACACTTTTTACAGGTTTGATGACATGTTCATGAATACCTGATGCTTTCATCGCTTTTCTGCCTCAAAGCAGCAACATCTTGTTTTATGCTCTTAAACTGATTCTCAGCCCGCAGAGAGACCAAAAGTGGATTTTATTAAACAAAACCTGTTTTCTGGGTTTCAACCAAAGAAAGTGTCTTAGGACACACTTTTTACAGGTTTGATGACATTTTCATGAATACCTGATGCTTTCATCACTTTTCTGCCTCAAAGCAGCAACATCTTGTTTTATGCTCTTAAACTGATTTTCAGCCCACAAAGAGACCAAAAGTGGATTTTACTAAACACAACCTGTTTTCTGGGTTTTCAACCAAAGAAAGTGTCTTAGGACACACTTCTTACAGGTTTGATGACATTTTCATGAATACCTGATGCTTTCATCACTTTACTGCCTCAAAGCAGCAACATCTTGTTTTATGCTCTTAAACTGATTTTCAGCCCAGAGAGNCCAAAAGTGGATTTTATTAAACAAAACCTGTTTTCTGGGTTTTCAACCAAAGAAAGTGTCTTAGGACACACTTTGTACAGGTTTGATGACATTTTCATGAATACCTGATGCTTTCATCACTTTACTGCCTCAAAGCAGCAACATCTTGTTTTTATGCTCTTAAACTGATTCTCAGCCGCAGAGAGACCAAAAGTGGATTTTACTAAACAAAACCTGTTTTCTGGGTTTTCAACCAAAGAAAGTGTCTTAGGACACACTTCTTACAGGTTTGATGACATTTTCATGAATACCTGATGCTTTCATCACTTTACTGCCTCAAAGCAGCAACATCTTGTTTTTATGCTCTTAAACTGCTTTTCAGCCCGCAAAGAGACCAAAAGTGGATTTTAATAAACACAACCTGTTTTCTGGGTTTTCAACCAAAGAAAGTGTCTTAGGACACACTTTGTACAGGTTTGATGACATTTTCATGAATACCTGATGCTTTCATCACTTTACTGCCTCAAAGCAGCAACATCTTGTTTTATGCTCTTAAACTGATTCTCAGCCCCGCAGAGAGACCAAAAGTGGATTTTATTAAACAAAACCTGTTTTCTGGGTTTTCAACCAAAGAAAGTGTCTTAGGACACACTTCTTACAGGTTTGATGACATTTTCATGAATACCTGATGCTTTCATCACTTTTCTGTCTCAAAGCAGCAACATCTTGTTTTTATGCTCTTAATCTGATTTTCAGCCCGCATAGAGAGACCAAAAGTGGATTTTATTAAACAAAACATGTTTTCTGGGTTTTCAACCAAAGAAAGTGTCTTAGGACACACTTCTTACAGGTTTGATGACATGTTCATGAATACCTGATGCTTTCATCATTTTTCTGCCTCAAAGCAGCAACATCTTGTTTTATGCTCTTAAACTGATTTTCAGCCCAGAGAGACCAAAAGTGGATCTTACTAAACACAACCTGTTTTCTGGGTTTTCAACCAAACAAAGTGTCTTAGGACACACTTCTTACAGGTTTGATGACATTTTCATGAATACCTGATGCTTTCATCGCTTTTCTGCCTCAAAGCAGCAACATCTTGTTTTTATGCTCTTAAACTGCTTTTTAGCCATAAGAGACCAAAAGTGGATTTTACTAAACACAACCTTTTTCTGGTTTTTGAACCAAATAAATTGTCTTAGGACACACTTCTTACAGGTTTGATGACATTTTCATGAATACCTGATGCTTTCATCACTTTACTGCCTCAAAGCAGCAACATCTTGTTTTTATGCTCTTAAACTGATTTTCAGCCCCCAGAGAGACCAAAAGTGGATTTTATTAAACAAAACCTGTTTTCTGGGTTTTCAACCAAAGAAAGTGTCTTAGGACACACTTCTTACAGGTTTGATGACATTTTCAAGAATACCTGATGCTTTCATCGCTTTTCTGCCTCAAAGCAGCAACATCTTGTTTTATGCTCTTAAACTGATTCTCAGCCGCAAAGAGACCAAAAGTGGATTTTACTAATCACAACCTTTTTCTGGGTTTTGAACCAAATAAAGTGTCTTAGGACACACTTCTTACAGGTTTGATGACATTTTCATGAATACCTGATGCTTTCATCACTTTACTGCCTCAAAGCAGCAACATCTTGTTTTATGCTCTTAAACTGATTTTCAGCCATAGAGAGACCAAAAGTGGATTTTACTAAACAAAACCTGTTTTCTGGGTTTTCAACCAAAGAAAGTGTCTTAGGACACACTTCTTACAGGTTTGATGACATTTTCATGAATACCTGATGCTTTCATCACTTTACTGCCTCAACGCAGCAACATCTTGTTTTTATGCTCTTAAACTGATTCTCAGCCCGAAGAGAGACCAAAAGTGGATTTTATTAAACAAAACCTGTTTTCTGGGTTTTCAACCAAAGAAAGTGTCTTAGGACACACTTCTTACAGGTTTGATGACATTTTCATGAATACCTGATGCTTTCATCGCTTTTCTGCCTCAAAGCAGCAACATCTTGTTTTTATGCTCTTAAACTGCTTTTCAGCCCGCAGAGAGACCAAAAGTGGATTTTACTAATCACAACCTTTTTTCTGGGTTTTGAACCAAATAAAGTGTCTTAGGACACATTTCTTACAAGTTTGATGACATTTTCATGAATACCTGATGCTTTCATCACTTTACTGCCTCAAAGCAGCAACATCTTGTTTTTATGCTCTTAAACTGCTTTTTAGCCCGCAAAGAGAACAACAGTGGAATTTACTAATCACAACCTTTTTTCTGGGTTTTGAACCAAATAAAGTGTCTTAGGACACACTTCTTACAGGTTTGATGACATTTTCATGAATACCTGATGCTTTCATCGCTTTTCTGCCTCAAAGCAGCAACATCTTGTTTTTATGCTCTTAAACTGCTTTTCAGCCCGCAGAGAGACCAAAAGTGGATTTTACTAAACAAAACCTGTTTTCTGGGTTTTCAACCAAAGAAAGTGTCTTAGGACACACTTCTTACAGGTTTGATGACATTTTCATGAATACCTGATGCTTTCATCACTTTACTGCCTCAAAGCAGCAACATTTTTTTTTAATGCTCTTAAACTGACTCTCAGCCCGCAGAGAGACCAAAAGTGGATTTTACTAAACAAAACCTGTTTTCTGGTTTTCAACCAAAGAAAGTGTCTTAGGACACACTTCTTACAGGTTTGATGACATTTTCATGAATACCTGATGCTTTCATCGCTTTTCTTTCTCAAAGCAGCAACATCTTGTTTTTATGCTCTTAAACTGCTTTTCAGCCATAAAGAGACCAAAAGTGGATTTTACTAATCACAACCTTTTTTCTGGGTTTTGAACCAAATAAAGTGTCTTAGGACACACTTCTTACAAGTTTGATGACATTTCTATGAATACCTGATGCTTTCATCACTTTTCTGCCTCAAAGCAGCAACATCTTGTTTTTATGCTCTTAAACTGCTTTTCAGCCCGAAAAGAGACCAAAAGTGGATTTTACTAAACACAACCTTTTTTCTGGGTTTTGAACCAAATAAAGTGTCTTAGGACACACTTCTTACAGGTTTGATGACATTTTCAAGAATACCTGATGCTTTCATCGCTTTTCTGCCTCAAAGCAGCAACATCTTGTTTTTATGCTCTTAAACTGATTCTCAGCCCGCAGAGAGACCAAAAGTGGATTTTACTAAACAAAACCTGTTTTCTGGTTTTTCAACCAAAGAAAGTGTCTTAGGACACACTTCTTACAGGTTTGATGACATTTTCATGAATACCTGATGCTTTCATCGCTTTTCTGCCTCAAAGCAGCAACATCTTGTTTTTATGCTCTTAAACTGCTTTTCAGCCCGCAGAGAGACCAAAAGTGGATTTTACTAATCACAACCTTTTTTCTGGGTTTTGAACCAAATAAAGTGTCTTAGGACACACTTCTTACAAATTTGATGACATTTCTATGAATACCTGATGCTTTCATCACTTTACTGCCTCAAAGCAGCAACATCTTGTTTTTATGCTCTTAAACTGATTTTCAGCCCGCAGAGAGACCAAAAGTGGATTTTATTAAACAAAACCTGTTTTCTGGGTTTTCAACCAAAGAAAGTGTCTTAGGACACACTTCTTACAGGTTTGATGACATTTTCATGAATACCTGATGCTTTCATCACTTTACTGCCTCAAAGCAGCAACATCTTGTTTTTATGCTCTTAAACTGATTCTCAGCCCGCAGAGAGACCAAAAGTGGATTTTATTAAACAAAACCTGTTTTCTGGGTTTTCAACCAAAGAAAGTGTCTTAGGACACACTTCTTACAGGTTTGATGACATTTTCATGAATACCTGATGCTTTCATCGCTTTTCTGCCTCAAAGCAGCAACATCTTGTTTTCATGCTCTTAAACTGCTTTTCAGCCATAGAGAGACCAAAAGTGGATTTTACTAATCACAACCTTTTTTCTGGGTTTTGAACCAAATAAAGTGTCTTAGGACACACTTCTTACAGGTTTGATGACATTTTCATGAATACCTGATGCTTTCATCACTTTACTGCCTCAAAGCAGCAACATCTTGTTTTTATGCTCTTAAACTGCTTTTCAGCCCGAAAAGAGACCAAAAGTGGATTTTACTAAACACAACCTTTTCTCTGGGTTTTGAACCAAATAAAGTGTTTTAGGACACACTTCTTACAAGTTTGATGACATTTTCATGAATACCTGATGCTTTCATCACTTTTCTGCCTCAAAGCAGCAACATCTTGTTTTTATGCTCTTAAACTGCTTTTCAGCCCGCAGAGAGACCAAAAGTGGATTTTACTAAACAAAACCTGTTTTCTGGGTTTTCAACCAAAGAAAGTGTCTTAGGACACACTTCTTACAGGTTTGATGACATTTTCATGAATACCTGATGCTTTCATCACTTTACTGCCTCAAAGCAGCAACATCTTGTTTTTATGCTCTTAAACTGATTCTCAGCCCGCAGAGAGACCAAAAGTGGATTTTACTAAACAAAACCTGTTTTCTGGTTTTTCAACCAAAGAAAGTGTCTTAGGACACACTTCTTACAGGTTTGATGACATTTTCATGAATACCTGATGCTTTCATCGCTTTTCTGCCTCAAAGCAGCAACATCTTGTTTTTATGCTCTTAAACTGCTTTTCAGCCCGAAAAGAGACCAAAAGTGGATTTTACTAAACACAACCTTTTCTCTGGGTTTTGAACCAAATAAAGTGTTTTAGGACACACTTCTTACAAGTTTGATGACATTTCTATGAATACCTGATGCTTTCATCACTTTTCTGCCTCAAAGCAGCAACATCTTGTTTTTATGCTCTTAAACTGATTTTCAGCCCGCAGAGAGACCAAAAGTGGATTTTACTAAACACAACCTTTTTTCTGGGTTTTGAACCAAAGAAAGTGTCTTAGGACACACTTCTTACAGGTTTGATGACATTTTCATGAATACCTGATGCTTTCATCGCTTTTCTGCCTCAAAGCAGCAACATCTTGTTTTTATGCTCTTAAACTGATTCTCAGCCCGCAGAGACCAAAAGTGGATTTTACTAAACAAAACCTGTTTTCTGGTTTTTCAACCAAAGAAAGTGTCTTAGGACACACTTCTTACAGGTTTGATGACATTTTCATGAATACCTGATGCTTTCATCGCTTTTCTGCCTCAAAGCAGCAACATCTTGTTTTATGCTCTTAAACTGCTTTTCAGCCCAGAGAGACCAAAAGTGGATTTTACTAATCACAACCTTTTTTCTGGGTTTTGAACCAAAGAAAGTGTCTTAGGACACACTTTGTACAGGTTTGATGACATTTTCATGAATACCTGATGCTTTCATCACTTTACTGCCTCAAAGCAGCAACATCTTGTTTTTATGCTCTTAAACTGATTTTCAGCCCGCAGAGAGACCAAAAGTGGATTTTATTAAACAAAACCTGTTTTCTGGGTTTTCAACCAAAGAAAGTGTCTTAGGACACACTTCTTACAGGTTTGATGACATTTTCATGAATACCTGATGCTTTCATCGCTTTTCTGCCTCAAAGCAGCAACATCTTGTTTTTATGCTCTTAAACTGATTCTCAGCCATAAGAGACCAAAAGTGGATTTTACTAAACAAAACCTGTTTTCTGGGCTTTCAACCAAAGAAAGTGTCTTAGGACACACTTCTTACAGGTTTGATGACATTTTCATGAATACCTGATGCTTTCATCGCTTTTCTGCCTCAAAGCAGCAACATCTTGTTTTTATGCTCTTAAACTGCTTTTCAGCCCGCAAAGAGACCAAAAGTGGATTTTACTAAACACAACCTTTTTCTGGGTTTGAACCAAAGAAAGTGTCTTAGGACACACTTCTTACAGGTTTGATGACATTTTCATGAATACCTGATGGTTTCATCACTTTACTGCCTCAAAGCAGCAACATCTTGTTTTATGCTCTTAAACTGATTCTCAGCCGCAGAGAGACCAAAAGTGGATTTTATTAAACAAAACCTGTTTTCTGGGTTTTCAACCAAAGAAAGTGTCTTAGGACACACTTCTTACAGGTTTGATGACATTTTCATGAATACCTGATGCTTTCATCGCTTTTCTGCCTCAAAGCAGCAACATCTTGTTTTTATGCTCTTAAACTGCTTTTCAGCCCACAAAGAGACCAAAAGTGGAATTTACTAATCACAACCTTTTTTCTGGTTTTTCAACCAAATAAAGTGTCTTAGGACACACTTCTTACAGGTTTGATGACATGTTCATGAATACCTGATGCTTTCATCACTTTTCTGCCTCAAAGCAGCAACATCTTGTTTTATGCTCTTAAACTGATTCTCAGCCGCAGAGAGACCAAAAGTGGATTTTACTAAACAAAACCTGTTTTCTGGTTTTTCAACCAAAGAAAGTGTCTTAGGACACACTTCTTACAGGTTTGATGACATTTTCATGAATACCTGATGCTTTCATCGCTTTTCTGCCTCAAAGCAGCAACATCTTGTTTTATGCTCTTAAACTGCTTTTCAGCCATAGAGAGACCAAAAGTGGATTTTACTAATCACAACCTGTTTTTCTGGGTTTTGAACCAAATAAAGTGTCTTAGGACACACTTCTTACAGGTTTGATGACATTTTCATGAATACCTGATGCTTTCATCACTTTACTGCCTCAAAGCAGCAACATCTTGTTTATGCTCTTAAACTGATTTTCAGCCCGCAGAGAGACCAAAAGTGGATTTTATTAAACAAAACCTGTTTTCTGGGTTTTCAACCAAAGAAAGTGTCTTAGGACACACTTCTTACAGGTTTGATGACATTTTCATGAATACCTGATGCTTTCATCACTTTTCTGCCTCAAAGCAGCAACATCTTGTTTTTATGCTCTTAAACTGATTATCAGCCCGCAGAGAGACCAAAAGTGGATTTTACTAATCACAACCTGTTTTCTGGGTTTTCAACCAAAGAAAGTGTCTTAGGACACACTTCTTACAGGTTTGATGACATTTTCATGAATACCTGATGCTTTCATCGCTTTTCTGCCTCAAAGCAGCAACATCTTGTTTTTATGCTCTTAAACTGCTTTTCAGCCCGCAGAGACCAAAAGTGGATTTTACTAAACACAACCTTTTTTCTGGGTTTTGAACCAAAGAAAGTGTCTTAGGACACACTTCTTACAGGTTTGATGACATTTTCATGAATACCTGATGCTTTCATCACTTTACTGCCTCAAAGCAGCAACATCTTGTTTTTATGCTCTTAAACTGATTCTCAGCCCGAAGAGAGACCAAAAGTGGATTTTATTAAACAAAACCTGTTTTCTGGGTTTTCAACCAAAGAAAGTGTCTTAGGACACACTTCTTACAGGTTTGATGACATTTTCATGAATACCTGATGCTTTCATCACTTTACTGCCTCAAAGCAGCAACATCTTGTTTTTATGCTCTTAAACTGATTTTCAGCCCGCAGAGAGACCAAAAGTGGATTTTACTAAACAAAACCTGTTTTCTGGGTTTTCAACCAAAGAAAGTGTCTTAGGACACACTTCTTACAGGTTTGATGACATTTTCATGAATACCTGATGCTTTCATCACTTTACTGCCTCAAAGCAGCAACATCTCTGTGTTTTATGCTCTTAAAGTGATTCTCAGCCCAAAGAGAGACCAAAAGTGGATTTTACTAAACAAAACCTGTTTTCTGGTTTTTCAACCAAAGAAAGTGTCTTAGGACACACTTCTTACAGGTTTGATGACATTTTCATGAATACCTGATGCTTTCCTCGCTTTCTGCCTCAAAGCAGCAACATCTTGTTTTATGCTCTTAAACTGCTTTTCAGCCCGCAAAGAGACCAAAAGTGGATTTTACTAATCACAACCTTTTTTCTGGGTTTTGAACCAAATAAAGTGTCTTAGGACACACTTCTTACAAGTTTGATGACATTTTCATGAATACCTGATGCTTTCATCACTTTTCTGCCTCAAAGCAGCAACATCTTGTTTTTATGCTCTTAAACTGATTCTCAGCCCGCAGAGAGACCAAAAGTGGATTTTACTAATCACAACCTTTTTTCTGGGTTTTGAACCAAATAAAGTGTCTTAGGACACACTTCTTACAGGTTTGATGACATTTTCAAGAATACCTGATGCTTTCATCGCTTTTCTGCCTCAAAGCAGCAACATCTTGTTTTTATGCTCTTAAACTGATTCTCAGCCCGCAGAGAGACCAAAAGTGGATTTTACTAAACAAAACCTGTTTTCTGGTTTTTCAACCAAATAAAGTGTCTTAGGACACACTTCTTACAGGTTTGATGACATGTTCATGAATACCTGATGCTTTCATCGCTTTTCTGCCTCAAAGCAGCAACATCTTGTTTTATGCTCTTAAACTGCTTTTCAGCCCAGAGAGACCAAAAGTGGATTTTACTAATCACAACCTTTTTTCTGGGTTTTGAACCAAATAAAGTGTCTTAGGACACACTTCTTACAAGTTTGATGACATTTCTATGAATACCTGATGCTTTCATCACTTTACTGCCTCAAAGCAGCAACATCTTGTTTTTATGCTCTTAAACTGATTTTCAGCCCGCAGAGAGACCAAAAGTGGATTTTATTAAACAAAACATGTTTTCTGGGTTTTCAACCAAAGAAAGTGTCTTAGGACACACTTCTTACAGGTTTGATGACATGTTCATGAATACCTGATGCTTTCATCGCTTTTCTGCCTCAAAGCAGCAACATCTTGTTTTTATGCTCTTAAACTGATTCTCAGCCCGCAGAGACCAAAAGTGGATTTTACTAATCACAACCTGTTTTCTGGGTTTTCAACCAAAGAAAGTGTCTTAGGACACACTTCTTACAGGTTTGATGACATGTTCATGAATACCTGATGCTTTCATCGCTTTTCTGCCTCAAAGCAGCAACATCTTGTTTTCATGCTCTTAAACTGCTTTTCAGCCCGCAATGAGAACAACAGTGGATTTTACTAATCACAACCTTTTTTTCTGGGTTTTGAACCAAAGAAAGTGTCTTAGGACACACTTCTTACAGGTTTGATGACATTTTCATGAATACCTGATGCTTTCATCACTTTACTGCCTCAACGCAGCAACATCTTGTTTTTATGCTCTTAAACTGATTCTCAGCCCGAAGAGAGACCAAAAGTGGATTTTATTAAACAAAACCTGTTTTCTGGGTTTTCAACCAAAGAAAGTGTCTTAGGACACACTTCTTACAGGTTTGATGACATTTTCATGAATACCTGATGCTTTCATCGCTTTTCTGCCTCAAAGCAGCAACATCTTGTTTTTATGCTCTTAAACTGCTTTTCAGCCCGCAGAGAGACCAAAAGTGGATTTTACTAATCACAACCTTTTTTCTGGGTTTTGAACCAAATAAAGTGTCTTAGGACACACTTCTTACAGGTTTGATGACATTTTCATGAATACCTGATGCTTTCATCGCTTTTCTGCCTCAAAGCAGCAACATCTTGTTTTTATGCTCTTAAACTGATTCTCAGCCCGAAGAGACCAAAAGTGGATTTTATTAAACAAAACCTGTTTTCTGGGTTTTCAACCAAAGAAAGTGTCTTAGGACAAACTTTGTACAGGTTTGATGACATTTTCATGAATACCTGATGCTTTCATCACTTTACTGCCTCAAAGCAGCAACATCTTGTTTTCATGCTCTTAAACTGCTTTTCAGCCCGCAGAGAGACGAAAAGTGGATTTTACTAATCACAACCTGTTTTCTGGGTTTTCAACCAAAGAAAGTATCTTAGGACACACTTCTTACAGGTTTGATGACATTTTCATGAATACCTGATGCTTTCATCGCTTTTCTGCCTCAAAGCAGCAACATCTTGTTTTTATGCTCTTAAACTGCTTTTCAGCCCGCAATGAGAACAACAGTGGATTTTACTAATCACAACCTTTTTTTCTGGGTTTTGAACCAAAGAAAGTGTCTTAGGACACACTTCTTACAGGTTTGATGACATTTTCATGAATACCTGATGCTTTCATCACTTTACTGCCTCAACGCAGCAACATCTTGTTTTTATGCTCTTAAACTGATTCTCAGCCCGAAGAGAGACCAAAAGTGGATTTTATTAAACAAAACCTGTTTTCTGGGTTTTCAACCAAAGAAAGTGTCTTAGGACAAACTTTGTACAGTTTTGATGACATTTTCATGAATACCTGATGCTTTCATCGCTTTTCTGCCTCAAAGCAGCAACATCTTGTTTTTATGCTCTTAAACTGCTTTTCAGCCCGCAGAGAGACCAAAAGTGGATTTTACTAAACACAACCTTTTTTCTGGGTTTTGAACCAAATAAAGTGTCTTAGGACACATTTCTTACAGGTTTGATGACATGTTCATGAATACCTGATGCTTTCATCGCTTTTCTGCCTCAAAGCAGCAACATCTTGTTTTTATGCTCTTAAACTGATTATCAGCCCGCAAAGAGAGACCAAAAGTGGATTTTACTAATCACAACCTTTTTTCTGGGTTTTGAACCAAATAAAGTGTCTTAGGACACACTTCTTACAAGTTTGATGACATTTCTATGAATACCTGATGCTTTCATCACTTTACTGCCTCAAAGCAGCAACATCTTGTTTTTATGCTCTTAAACTGATTCTCAGCCCGCAGAGAGACCAAAAGTGGATTTTACTAAACAAAACCTGTTTTCTGGTTTTTCAACCAAAGAAAGTGTCTTAGGACACACTTCTTACAGGTTTGATGACATTTTCATGAATACCTGATGCTTTCATCGCTTTTCTGCCTCAAAGCAGCAACATCTTGTTTTTATGCTCTTAAACTGCTTTTCAGCCCAAAAGAGACCAAAAGTGGATTTTACTAATCACAACCTTTTTTCTGGGTTTTGAATTAAATAAAGTGTCTTAGGACACACTTCTTACAAATTTGATGAAATTTCTATGAATACCTGATGCTTTCATCACTTTACTGCCTCAACGCAGCAACATCTTGTTTTTATGCTCTTAAACTGATTCTCAGCCCGAAGAGAGACCAAAAGTGGATTTTATTAAACAAAACCTGTTTTCTGGGTTTTCAACCAAAGAAAGTGTCTTAGGACAAACTTTGTACAGGTTTGATGACATTTTCATGAATACCTGATGCTTTCATCACTTTACTGCCTCAAAGCAGCAACATTTTTTTTGTATGCTCTTAAACTGATTTTCAGCCCGCAGAGAGACCAAAAGTGGATTTTATTAAACAAAACATGTTTTCTGGGTTTTCAACCAAAGAAAGTGTCTTAGGACACTGTTCTGTTACAATTATTAAACCAGCATGTTGATACGTTTTATTTTGAAAGCCAGCATGTTGATGCGTTTATTTTGAAAGTCTTTTATTTTGAAACAGTAAATGTCTTGAAACTTCAGGCAGCTTTTTTTGTATCAGGAAGTAAACAAGAGCATGGCTCAGAGCACCTGTTTTCTGGTTAGTTGTACAATCCAGTTGAATCTGTATACATCCTGCCTTTTGATAGCATCGTTGGTATGTATTGATTTTTTTTTATTGTTACTCATAATTGCAGATGATTATTTTTGTGACAATGTTTAGTTTTCAGAAGTCTTATGCACATCGAGTTATTATAGTTAATGTTTACTCCGCTATAACTTAATGTTTATTTGTAATCAAAGTACCAGTACATTTACATTGTGTGTATACATTAACAAAGCATTTATTTGTATTCATTATGCTCTTTGTGTGTTTTTAGTTTTACTCTTTTCTACGTTATTAAACCTGTGGACGCAACAAGAGTCTTCAGAGTCGTGATGTTTTATCTAACTGATGACTGTATGGCTGTATGGTTCATATACTGAGGGCAGCACAGACACACTTCTTACAGGTTTGATGACATGTTCATGAATACCTGATGCTTTCATCGCTTTTCTGCCTCAAAGCAGCAACATCTTGTTTTTATGCTCTTAAACTGATTTTCAGCCCAGAGAGACCAAAAGTGGATTTTACTAAACAAAACCTGTTTTCTGGTTTTTCAACCAAAGAAAGTGTCTTAGGACACACTTCTTACAGGTTTGATGACATTTTCATGAATACCTGATGCTTTCATCACTTTACTGCCTCAAAGCAGCAACATCTTGTTTTTATGCTCTTAAACTGATTTTCAGCCCGCAGAGAGACCAAAAGTGGATTTTACTAAACAAAACCTGTTTTCTGTGTTTTCAACCAAAGAAAGTGTCTTAGGACACACTTCTTACAGGTTTGATGACATTTTCATGAATACCTGATGCTTTCATCGCTTTTCTGCCTCAAAGCAGCAACATCTTGTTTTTATGCTCTTAAACTGCTTTTCAGCCCGCAAAGAGACCAAAAGTGGATTTTACGAATCACAACCTTTTTTCTGGGTTTTGAACCAAATAAAGTGTCTTAGGACACACTTCTTACAGGTTTGATGACATTTTCATGAATACCTGATGCTTTCATCACTTTACTGCCTCAAAGCAGCAACATCTTGTTTTTATGCTCTTAAACTGATTTTCAGCCCGCAGAGAGACCAAAAGTGGATTTTACTAAACAAAACCTGTTTTCTGGTTTTTCAACCAAAGAAAGTGTCTTAGGACACACTTCTTACAGGTTTGATGACATTTTCATGAATACCTGATGCTTTCATCGCTTTTCTGCCTCAAAGCAGCAACATCTTGTTTTTATGCTCTTAAACTGATTCTCAGCCCGCAGAGAGACCAAAAGTGGATTTTATTAAACAAAACCTGTTTTCTGGGTTTTCAACCAAAGAAAGTGTCTTAGGACACACTTCTTACAGGTTTGATGACATTTTCATGAATACCTGATGCTTTCATCGCTTTTCTGCCTCAAAGCAGCAACATCTTGTTTTTATGCTCTTAAACTGCTTTTCAGCCCGCAAAGAGACCAACAGTGGATTTTACTAATCACAACCTTTTTCTGGGTTTTGAACCAAAGAAAGTGTCTTAGGACACACTTCTTACAGGTTTGATGACATTTTCATGAATACCTGATGCTTTCATCACTTTACTGCCTCAAAGCAGCAACATCTTGTTTTTATGCTCTTAAACTGATTTTCAGCCCGCAGAGAGACCAAAAGTGGATTTTACTAAACAAAACCTGTTTTCTGGTTTTTCAACCAAAGAAAGTGTCTTAGGACACACTTCTTACAGGTTTGATGACATTTTCATGAATACCTGATGCTTTCATCGCTTTTCTGCCTCAAAGCAGCAACATCTTGTTTTATGCTCTTAAACTGCTTCTCAGCCCAAAGAGACCAAAAGTGGATTTTACGAATCAAAACCTTTTTTCTGGGTTTTGAACCAAATAAAGTGTCTTAGGACACACTTCTTACAGGTTTGATGACATGTTCATGAATACCTGATGCTTTCATCGCTTTTCTGCCTCAAAGCAGCAACATCTTGTTTTTATGCTCTTAAACTGCTTTTCAGCCCGCATAGAGACCAAAAGTGGATTTTACTAAACACAACCTTTTTTCTGGGTTTTGAACCAAAGAAAGTGTCTTAGGACACACTTCTTACAGGTTTGATGACATTTTCATGAATACCTGATGCTTTCATCGCCTTTCTGCCTCAAAGCAGCAACATCTTGTTTTTATGCTCTTAAACTGCTTTTCAGCCCGCAAAGAGACCAAAAGTGGATTTTACTAATCATAACCTTTTTTCTGGGTTTTGAACCAAATAAAGTGTCTTAGGACACACTTCTTACAGGTTTGATGACATTTTCATGAATACCTGATGCTTTCATCACTTTTCTGCCTCAAAGCAGCAACATCTTGTTTTTATGCTCTTAAACTGCTTTTCAGCCCGCAAAGAGACCAAAAGTGGATTTTACTAAACAAAACCTGTTTTCTGGTTTTTCAACCAAAGAAAGTGTCTTAGGACACACTTCTTACAGGTTTGATGACATTTTCATGAATACCTGATGCTTTCATCACTTTACTGCCTCAAAGCAGCAAACATCTTGTTTTTATGCTCTTAAACTGATTCTCAGCCCCAGAGAGACCAAACGTGAATTTTATTAAACAAAACCTGTTTTCTGGGTTTTCAACCAAAGAAAGTGTCTTAGGACACACTTCTTACAGGTTTGATGACATTTTCATGAATACCTGATGCTTTCATCACTTTACTGCCTCAAAGCAGCAACATCTTGTTTTTATGCTCTTAAACTGATTTTCAGCCCGAAAAGAGACCAAAAGTGGATTTTACTAAACACAACCTTTTTTCTGTGTTTTGAACCAAAGAAAGTGTCTTAGGACACACTTCTTACAGGTTTGATGACATTTTCATGAATACCTGATGCTTTCATCGCTTTTCTGCCTCAAAGCAGCAACATCTTGTTTTTATGCTCTTAAACTGCTTTTCAGCCCGCAAAGAGACCAAAAGTGGATTTTACTAATCACAACCTTTTTTCTGGGTTTTGAACCAAATAAAGTGTCTTAGGACACACTTCTTACAGGTTTGATGACATTTTCATGAATACCTGATGCTTTCATCACTTTTCTGCCTCAAAGCAGCAATATCTTGTTTTTATGCTCTTAAACTGCTTTTCAGCCAGCAAAGAGACCAAAAGTGGATTTTACTAATCACAACCTGTTTTCTGGTTTTTCAACCAAAGAAAGTGTCTTAGGACACACTTCTTACAGGTTTGATGACATTTTCATGAATACCTGATGCTTTCATCACTTTACTGCCTCAAAGCAGCAACATCTTGTTTTTATGCTCTTAAACTGATTCTCAGCCCGCAGAGAGACCAAAAGTGGATTTTATTAAACAAAACCTGTTTTCTGGGTTTTCAACCAAAGAAAGTGTCTTAGGACACACTTCTTACAGGTTTGATGACATTTTCATGAATACCTGATGCTTTCATCACTTTACTGCCTCAAAGCAGCAACATCTTGTTTTATGCTCTTAAACTGATTCTCAGCCCAAAAGAGACCAAAAGTGGATTTTACTAATCACAACCTGTTTTCTGGGTTTTTGAACAAATAAAGTGTCTTAGGACACACTTCTTACAGGTTTGATGACATTTTCATGAATACCTGATGCTTTCATCACTTTACTGCCTCAAAGCAGCAACATCTTGTTTTTATGCTCTTAAACTGATTCTCAGCCCGCAGAGAGACCAAAAGTGGATTTTATTAAACAAAACCTGTTTTCTGTGTTTTCAACCAAAGAAAGTGTCTTAGGACACACTTCTTACAGGTTTGATGACATTTTCATGAATACCTGATGCTTTCATCGCTTTTCTGCCTCAAAGCAGCAACATCTTGTTTTTATGCTCTTAAACTGCTTTTCAGCCCGCAAAGAGACCAAAAGTGGATTTTACTAATCACAACCTTTTTTCTGGGTTTTGAACCAAAGAAAGTGTCTTAGGACACACTTCTTACAGGTTTGATGACATTTTCATGAATACCTGATGCTTTCATCACTTTACTGCCTCAAAGCAGCAACATCTTGTTTTTATGCTCTTAAACTGATTTTCAGCCCGCAGAGAGACCAAAAGTGGATTTTACTAAACAAAACCTGTTTTCTGGTTTTTCAACCAAAGAAAGTGTCTTAGGACACACTTCTTACAGGTTTGATGACATGTTCATGAATACCTGATGCTTTCATCGCTTTTCTGCCTCAAAGCAGCAACATCTTGTTTTTATGCTCTTAAACTGCTTCTCAGCCCGCAAAGAGACCAAAAGTGGATTTTACTAATCACAACCTTTTTTCTGGGTTTTGAACCAAATAAAGTGTCTTGTCTTAGGACACACTTCTTACAGGTTTGATGACATGTTCATGAATACCTGATGCTTTCATCGCTTTTCTGCCTCAAAGCAGCAACATCTTGTTTTTATGCTCTTAAACTGCTTTTCAGCCCGCAAAGAGACCAAAAGTGGATTTTACTAAACACAACCTTTTTTCTGGGTTTTGAACCAAAGAAAGTGTCTTAGGACACACTTCTTACAGGTTTGATGACATTTTCATGAATACCTGATGCTTTCATCGCTTTTCTGCCTCAAAGCAGCAACATCTTGTTTTTATGCTCTTAAACTGCTTTTCAGCCCGCAAAGAGACCAAAAGTGGATTTTACTAATCAAAACCTTTTTTCTGGGTTTTGAACCAAATAAAGTGTCTTAGGACACACTTCTTACAGGTTTGATGACATTTTCATGAATACCTGATGCTTTCATCACTTTTCTGCCTCAAAGCAGCAATATCTTGTTTTTATGCTCTTAAACTGCTTTTCAGCCAGCAAAGAGACCAAAAGTGGATTTTACTAATCACAACCTGTTTTCTGGTTTTTCAACCAAAGAAAGTGTCTTAGGACACACTTCTTACAGGTTTGATGACATATTCATGAATACCTGATGCTTTCATCACTTTACTGCCTCAAAGCAGCAAACTACTTGTTTTTATGCTCTTAAACTGATTCTCAGCCCCCAGAGAGACCAAACGTGAATTTTAGTAAACAAAACCTGTTTTCTGGGTTTTCAACCAAAGAAAGTGTCTTAGGACACACTTCTTACAGGTTTGATGACATGTTCATGAATACCTGATGCTTTCATCACTTTACTGCCTCAAAGCAGCAACATCTTGTTTTTATGCTCTTAAACTGATTTTCAGCCCGCAAAGAGAACAACAGTGGATTTTACTGATCACAACCTTTTTTCTGTGCTTTGAACCAAAGAAAGTATCTTAGGACAAACTTCTTACAAGTTTGATGACATTTTCATGAATACCTGATGCTTTCATCGCTTTTCTGCCTCAAAGCAGCAACATCTTGTTTTTATGCTCTTAAACTGCTTTTCAGCCCGCAAAGAGACCAAAAGTGGATTTTACTAAACACAACCTTTTCTCTGGGTTTTGAACCAAATAAAGTGTCTTAGGACACACTTCTTACAAGTTTGATGACATTTCTATGAATACCTGATGCTTTCATCACTTTTCTGCCTCAAAGCAGCAACATCTTGTTTTTATGCTCTTAAACTGATTTTCAGCCCGCAGAGAGACCAAAAGTGGATTTTACTAAACAAAACCTGTTTTCTGGTTTTTCAACCAAAGAAAGTGTCTTAGGACACACTTCTTACAGGTTTGATGACATTTTCATGAATACCTGATGCTTTCATCACTTTACTGCCTCAAAGCAGCAACATCTTGTTTTTATGCTCTTAAACTGATTCTCAGCCCGCAGAGAGACCAAAAGTGGATTTTATTAAACAAAACCTTTTTTCTGGGTTTTGAACCAAAGAAAGTGTCTTAGGACACACTTCTTACAAATTTGATGACATTTTCATGAATACCTGATGCTTTCATCACTTTACTGCCTCAAAGCAGCAACATCTTGTTTTTATGCTCTTAAACTGATTTTCAGCCCGCAAAGAGACCAAAAGTGGATTTTACTAAACACAACCTTTTTTCTGGGTTTTGAACCAAATAAAGTGTCTTAGGACACACTTCTTACAGGTTTGATGACATTTTCAAGAATACCTGATGCTTTCATCGCTTTTCTGCCTCAAAGCAGCAACATCTTGTTTTTATGCTCTTAAACTGCTTTTCAGCCCGCAAAGAGACCAAAAGTGGATTTTACTAATCAAAACCTTTTTCTGGGTTTTGAACAAATAAAGTGTCTTAGGACACACTTCTTACAGGTTTGATGACATTTTCATGAATACCTGATGCTTTCATCACTTTACTGCCTCAATGCAGCAACATCTTGTTTTTATGCTCTTCAGCCCGCACAGACATCAAACGTGGATTTTACTAAACAAAACCTGTTTTCTGGGTTTTTAACCAAAGAAAGTGTCTTACGACACACTTCTTACAGGTTTGATGACATTTTCATGAATACCTGATGCTTTCATCGCTTTTCTGCCTCAAAGCAGCAACATCTTGTTTTATGCTCTTAAACTGATTCTCAGCCCCCAGAGAGACCAAAAGTGGATTTTACTAAACAAAACCTGTTTTCTGGTTTTTCAACAAAAGAAAGTGTCTTAGGACACACTTCTTACAGGTTTGATGACATTTTCATGAATACCTGATGCTTTCATCACTTTACTGCCTCAAAGCAGCAACATCTTGTTTTTATGCTCTTAAACTGATTTTCAGCCCGCAGAGAGACCACAAGTGGATTTTACTAAACAAAACCTGTTTTCTGGTTTTTCAACCAAAGAAAGTGTCTTAGGACACACTTCTTACAGGTTTGATGACATTTTCATGAATACCTGATGCTTTCATCGCTTTTCTGCCTCAAAGCAGCAACATCTTGTTTTATGCTCTTAAACTGCTTCTCAGCCCAAAAGAGACCAAAAGTGGATTTTACTAAACACAACCTGTTTTCTGGGTTTTGAACCAAAGAAAGTGTCTTAGGACACACTTCTTACAGGTTTGATGACATTTTCATGAATACCTGATGCTTTCATCACTTTACTGCCTGAAAGCAGCAACATCTTGTTTTTATGCTCTTAAACTGCTTTTCAGCCCGAAAAGAGACCAAAAGTGGATTTTACTAAACAAAACCTGTTTTCTGGTTTTTCAACCAAAGAAAGTGTCTTAGGACACACTTCTTACAGGTTTGATGACATTTTCATGAATACCTGATGCTTTCATCACTTTACTGCCTCAAAGCAGCAACATCTTGTTTTTATGCTCTTAAACTGATTCTCAGCCCGCAGAGAGACCAAAAGTGGATTTTATTAAACAAAACCTGTTTTCTGGTTTTTCAACCAAAGAAAGTGTCTTAGGACACACTTCTTACAGGTTTGATGACATTTTCATGAATACCTGATGCTTTCATCACTTTACTGCCTCAAAGCAGCAACATCTTGTTTTTATGCTCTTAAACTGATTCTCAGCCCGCAGAGAGACCAAAAGTGGATTTTACTAAACAAAACCTGTTTTCTGGGTTTTCAACCAAAGAAAGTGTCTTAGGACACACTTCTTACAGGTTTGATGACATTTTCATGAATACCTGATGCTTTCATCACTTTACTGCCTCAAAGCAGCAACATCTTGTTTTTATGCTCTTAAACTGATTTTCAGCCCGCAAAGAGACCAAAAGTGGATTTTACTAAACACAACCTTTTTTCTGGGTTTTGAACCAAAGAAAGTGTCTTAGGACACACTTCTTACAGGTTTGATGACATTTTCATGAATACCTGATGCTTTCATCGCTTTTCTGCCTCAAAGCAGCAACATCTTGTTTTTATGCTCTTAAACTGATTCTCAGCCCGCAAAGAGACCAAAAGTGGATTTTACTAATCACAACCTTTTTCTGGGTTTTGAACCAAATAAAGTGTCTTAGGACACACTTCTTACAGGTTTGATGACATTTTCATGAATACCTGATGCTTTCATCACTTTACTGCCTCAAAGCAGCAACATCTTGTTTTTATGCTCTTAAACTCAGCCCGCAGAGAGACCAAACGTGGATTTTACTAAACAAAACCTGTTTTCTGGGTTTTGAACCAAAGAAAGTGTCTTAGGACACACTTCTTACAGGTTTGATGACATTTTCATGAATACCTGATGCTTTCATCACTTTACTGCCTCAAAGCAGCAACATCTTGTTTTTATGCTCTTAAACTGATTTTCAGCCGCAGAGAGACCAAAAGTGGATTTTACTAAACAAAACCTGTTTTCTGGTTTTTCAACCAAAGAAAGTGTCTTAGGACACACTTCTTACAGGTTTGATGACATTTTCATGAATACCTGATGCTTTCATCGCTTTTCTGCCTCAAAGCAGCAAGATCTTGTTTTCATGCTCTTAAACTGCTTTTCAGCCCGAAAAGAGACCAAAAGTGGATTTTACTAAACACAACCTTTTCTCTGGGTTTTGAACCAAATAAAGTGTTTTAGGACACACTTCTTACAAGTTTGATGACATTTTCATGAATACCTGATGCTTTCATCACTTTACTGCCTCAAAGCAGCAACATCTTGTTTTAATGCTCTTAAACTGATTCTCAGGCCCCAGAGAGACCAAAAGTGGATTTTATTAAACAAAACCTGTTTTCTGTGTTTTCAACCAAAGAAAGTGTCTTAGGACACACTTCTTACAGGTTTGATGACATTTTCATGAATACCTGATGCTTTCATCACTTTACTGCCTCAAAGCAGCAACATCTTGTTTTTATGCTCTTAAACTGATTTTCAGCCCGCAGAGAGACCAAAAGTGGATTTTACTAAACAAAACCTGTTTTCTGGTTTTTCAACCAAAGAAAGTGTCTTAGGACACACTTCTTACAGGTTTGATGACATGTTCATGAATACCTGATGCTTTCATCGCTTTTCTGCCTCAAAGCAGCAACATCTTGTTTTTATGCTCTTAAACTGCTTCTCAGCCCGCAAAGAGACCAAAAGTGGATTTTACTAAACACAACCTTTTTTCTGGGTTTTGAACCAAAGAAAGTATCTTAGGACACACTTCTTACAGGTTTGATGACATTTTCATGAATACCTGATGCTTTCATCGCTTTTCTGCCTCAAAGCAGCAACATCTTGTTTTTATGCTCTTAAACTGCTTTTCAGCCCGCAAAGAGACCAAAAGTGGATTTTACTAAACACAACCTTTTTTCTGGGTTTTGAACCAAAGAAAGTATCTTAGGACACACTTCTTACAGGTTTGATGACATTTTCATGAATACCTGATGCTTTCATCGCCTTTCTGCCTCAAAGCAGCAACATCTTGTTTTTATGCTCTTAAACTGATTTTCAGCCCGCAGAGAGACCAAAAGTGGATTTTACTAAACAAAACCTTTTTTCTGGGTTTTCAACCAAATAAAGTGTCTTAGGACACACTTCTTACAAGTTTGATGACATTTTCATGAATACCTGATGCTTTCATCACTTTACTGCCTCAAAGCAGCAAACTACTTGTTTTTATGCTCTTAAACTGATTTTCAGCTCGCAGAGAGACCAAAAGTGGATTTTACTAAACAAAACCTGTTTTCTGGTTTTTCAACCAAAGAAAGTGTCTTAGGACACACTTCTTACAGGTTTGATGACATTTTCATGAATACCTGATGCTTTCATCGCTTTTCTGCCTCAAAGCAGCAACATCTTGTTTTTATGCTCTTAAACTGCTTCTCAGCCCGCAAAGAGACCAAAAGTGGATTTTATTAAACAAAACCTTTTTTCTGGGTTTTGAACCAAATAAAGTGTCTTAGGACACACTTCTTACAGGTTTGATGACATTTTCATGAATACCTGATGCTTTCATCACTTTACTGCCTCAAAGCAGCAACATCTTGTTTTTATGCTCTTAAACTGATTCTCAGCCCGCAGAGAGACCAAAAGTGGATTTTACTAATCACAACCTTTTTTCTGGGTTTTGAACCAAATAAAGTGTCTTAGGACACACTTCTTACAGGTTTGATGACATTTTCATGAATACCTGATGCTTTCATCGCTTTTCTGCCTCAAAGCAGCAACATCTTGTTTTTATGCTCTTAAACTGCTTTTCAGCCCGCAAAGAGACCAAAAGTGGATTTTACTAAACACAACCTTTTTTCTGGGTTTTGAACCAAAGAAAGTGTCTTAGGACACACTTCTTACAGGTTTGATGACATTTTCATGAATACCTGATGCTTTCATCACTTTACTGCCTCAAAGCAGCAACATCTTGTTTTTATGCTCTTAAACTGATTCTCAGCCCCAGAGAGACCAAACGTGAATTTTATTAAACAAAACCTGTTTTCTGGGTTTTCAACCAAAGAAAGTGTCTTAGGACACACTTCTTACAGGTTTGATGACATTTTCATGAATACCTGATGCTTTCATCGCTTTTCTGCCTCAAAGCAGCAACATCTTGTTTTTATGCTCTTAAACTGCTTCTCAGCCCGCAAAGAGACCAAAAGTGGATTTTACTAAACACAACCTTTTTTCTGGGTTTTGAACCAAAGAAAGTGTCTTAGGACACACTTCTTACAGGTTTGATGACATTTTCATGAATACCTGATGCTTTCATCACTTTTCTGCCTCAAAGCAGCAACATCTTGTTTTTATGCTCTTAAACTGATTTTCAGCCCGCAGAGAGACCAAAAGTGGATTTTACTAAACAAAACCTGTTTTCTGGGTTTTCAACCAAAGAAAGTGTCTTAGGACACACTTCTTACAGGTTTGATGACATTTTCATGAATACCTGATGCTTTCATCGCTTTTCTGCCTCAAAGCAGCAACATCTTGTTTTTATGCTCTTAAACTGCTTTTCAGCCCGCAAAGAGACCAAAAGTGGATTTTACTAAACACAACCTGTTTTCTGGGTTTTCAACCAAAGAAAGTGTCTTAGGACAAACTTTGTACAGGTTTGATGACATTTTCATGAATACCTGATGCTTTCATCACTTTACTGCCTCAAAGCAGCAACATCTTGTTTTTATGCTCTTAAACTGATTCTCAGCCCGCAGAGAGACCAAAAGTGGATTTTATTAAACAAAACCTGTTTTCTGGGTTTTCAACCAAAGAAAGTGTCTTAGGACACACTTCTTACAGGTTTGATGACATTTTCATGAATACCTGATGCTTTCATCGCTTTTCTGCCTCAAAGCAGCAACATCTTGTTTTTATGCTCTTAAACTGCTTTTCAGCCCGCAAAGAGACCAAAAGTGGATTTTACTAAACAAAACCTGTTTTCTGGGTTTTCAACCAAAGAAAGTGTCTTAGGACACACTTCTTACAGGTTTGATGACATTTTCATGAATACCTGATGCTTTCATCACTTTACTGCCTCAAAGCAGCAACATCTTGTTTTTATGCTCTTAAACTGATTCTCAGCCGCAGAGAGACCAAAAGTGGATTTTATTAAACAAAACCTGTTTTCTGGTTTTTCACAAAGAAAGTGTCTTAGGACACACTTCTTACAGGTTTGATGACATTTTCATGAATACCTGATGCTTTCATCACTTTTCTGCCTCAAAGCAGCAACATCTTGTTTTTATGCTCTTAAACTGATTTTCAGCCCATAGAGAGACCAAAAGTGGATTTTACTAAACAAAACCTGTTTTCTGGGTTTTTCAACAAAGAAAGTGTCTTAGGACACACTTCTTACAGGTTTGATGACATTTTCATGAATACCTGATGCCTTCATCACTTTACTGCCTCAAAGCAGCAACATCTTTTTTTTATGCTCTTAAACTGATTCTCAGCCCGCAGAGAGACCAAAAGTGGATTTTAATAAACAAAACCTGTTTTCTGGGTTTTGAACCAAATAAAGTGTCTTAGGACACACTTCTTACAGGTTTGATGACATTTTCAAGAATACCTGATGCTTTCATCGCTTTTCTGCCTCAAAGCAGCAACATCTTGGTTTTATGCTCTTAAACTGCTTTTCAGCCCGCAGAGAGACCAAAAGTGGATTTTACTAAACAAAACCTGTTTTCTGGGTTTTCAACCAAAGAAAGTGTCTTAGGACACACTTCTTACAGGTTTGATGACATTTTCATGAATACCTGATGCTTTCATCACTTTACTGCCTCAAAGCAGCAACATCTTGTTTTTATGCTCTTAAACTGATTTTCAGCCCGCAAAGAGACCAAAAGTGGATTTTACTAAACAAAACCTGTTTTCTGGGTTTTCAACCAAAGAAAGTGTCTTAGGACAAACTTCTTACAAGTTTGATGACATTTTCATGAATACCTGATGCTTTCATCGCTTTTCTGCCTCAAAGCAGCAACATCTTGTTTTTATGCTCTTAAACTGATTCTCAGCCCGCAAAGAGACCAAAAGTGGATTTTACTAATCACAACCTTTTTTCTGGGTTTTGAACCAAATAAAGTGTCTTAGGACACACTTCTTACAGGTTTGATGACATTTTCATGAATACCTGATGCTTTCATCACTTTACTGCCTCAAAGCAGCAACATCTTGTTTTCATGCTCTTAAACTGATTCTCAGCCCGCAGAGAGACCAAAAGTGGATTTTACTAAACAAAACCTGTTTTCTGGGTTTTTGAACCAAAGAAAGTGTCTTAGGACACACTTCTTACAGGTTTGATGACATTTTCATGAATACCTGATGCTTTCATCACTTTACTGCCTCAAAGCAGCAACATCTTGTTTTGATGCTCTTAAACTGATTCTCAGCCCGCAGAGAGACCAAAAGTGGATTTTATTAAACAAAACCTGTTTTCTGGGTTTTGAACCAAATAAAGTGTCTTAGGACACACTTCTTACAAGTTTGATGACATTTTCATGAATACCTGATGCTTTCATCACTTTACTGCCTCAAAGCAGCAACATCTTGTTTTTATGCTCTTAAACTGATTCTCAGCCCACAGAGAGACCAAAAGTGGATTTTACTAAACAAAACCTGTTTTCTGGTTTTTCAACCAAAGAAAGTGTCTTAGGACACACTTCTTACAGGTTTGATGACATTTTCATGAATACCTGATGCTTTCATCGCTTTTCTGCCTCAAAGCAGCAACATCTTGTTTTTATGCTCTTAAACTGCTTTTCAGCCCGAAAAGAGACCAAAAGTGGATTTTACTAAACACAACCTTTTTTCTGGGTTTTGAACCAAATAAAGTGTCTTAGGACACACTTCTTACAAGTTTGATGACATTTTCATGAATACCTGATGCTTTCATCACTTTACTGCCTCAAAGCAGCAACATCTTGTTTTTATGCTCTTAAACTGATTCTCAGCCCGCAGAGAGACCAAAAGTGGATTTTACTAAACAAAACCTGTTTTCTGGTTTTTCAACCAAAGAAAGTGTCTTAGGACACACTTCTTACAGGTTTGATGACATTTTCATGAATACCTGATGCTTTCATCGCTTTTCTGCCTCAAAGCAGCAACATCTTGTTTTTATGCTCTTAAACTGCTTCTCAGCCCGCAAAGAGACCAAAAGTGGATTTTACTAAACACAACCTTTTTTCTGGGTTTTGAACCAAAGAAAGTGTCTTAGGACACACTTCTTACAGGTTTGATGACATTTTCATGAATACCTGATGCTTTCATCGCTTTTCTGCCTCAAAGCAGCAACATCTTGTTTTTATGCTCTTAAACTGCTTTTCAGCCCGCAAAGAGACCAAAAGTGGATTTTACTAAACAAAACCTGTTTTCTGGGTTTTCAACCAAAGAAAGTGTCTTAGGACACACTTCTTACAGGTTTGATGACATTTTCATGAATACCTGATGCTTTCATCACTTTACTGCCTCAAAGCAGCAACATCTTGTTTTTATGCTCTTAAACTGATTCTCAGCCCGCAGAGAGACCAAAAGTGGATTTTACTAAACAAAACCTGTTTTCTGGTTTTTCAACCAAAGAAAGTGTCTTAGGACACACTTCTTACAGGTTTGATGACATTTTCATGAATACCTGATGCTTTCATCGCTTTTCTGCCTCAAAGCAGCAACATCTTGTTTTTATGCTCTTAAACTGCTTTTCAGCCCGCAAAGAGACCAAAAGTGGATTTTACTAAACACAACCTGTTTTCTGGGTTTTCAACCAAAGAAAGTGTCTTAGGACACACTTTGTACAGGTTTGATGACATTTTCATGAATACCTGATGCTTTCATCACTTTACTGCCTCAAAGCAGCAACATCTTGTTTTTATGCTCTTAAACTGATTCTCAGCCCGCAGAGAGACCAAAAGTGGATTTTACTAAACAAAACCTTTTTTCTGGGTTTTGAACCAAATAAAGTGTCTTAGGACACACTTCTTACAGGTTTGATGACATTTTCATGAATACCTGATGCTTTCATCACTTTACTGCCTCAAAGCAGCAACATCTTGTTTTTATGCTCTTAAACTGCTTTTCAGCCCGCAGAGAGACCAAAAGTGGATTTTACTAAACAAAACCTGTTTTCTGGGTTTTCAACCAAAGAAAGTGTCTTAGGACACACTTCTTACAGGTTTGATGACATTTTCATGAATACCTGATGCTTTCATCACTTTACTGCCTCAAAGCAGCAACATCTTGTTTTTATGCTCTTAAACTGATTTTCAGCCCATAAAGAGACCAAAAGTGGATTTTACTAAACAAAACCTGTTTTCTGGGTTTTCAACCAAAGAAAGTGTCTTAGGACACACTTCTTACAGGTTTGATGACATTTTCATGAATACCTGATGCTTTCATCGCTTTTCTGCCTCAAAGCAGCAACATCTTGTTTTATGCTCTTAAACTGATTCTCAGCCCGCAAAGAGACCAAAAGTGGATTTTACTAATCACAACCTTTTTTCTGGGTTTTGAACCAAATAAAGTGTCTTAGGACACACTTCTTACAGGTTTGATGACATTTTCATGAATACCTGATGCTTTCATCACTTTACTGCCTCAATGCAGCAACATCTTGTTTTCATGCTCTTCAGCCCGCACAGACATCAAACGTGGATTTTACTAAACAAAACCTGTTTTCTGTGTTTTTAAACAAAGAAAGTGTCTTAGGACACACTTCTTACAGGTTTGATGACATTTTCATGAATACCTGATGCTTTCATCACTTTACTGCCTCAAAGCAGCAACATCTTGTTTTTATGCTCTTAAACTGATTCTCAGCCCGCAGAGAGACCAAAAGTGGATTTTATTAAACAAAACCTGTTTTCTGGGTTTTCAACCAAAGAAAGTGTCTTAGGACACACTTCTTACAGGTTTGATGACATTTTCATGAATACCTGATGCTTTCATCACTTTACTGCCTCAAAGCAGCAACATCTTGTTTTTATGCTCTTAAACTGATTTTCAGCCCGCAGAGAGACCAAAAGTGGATTTTACTAAACAAAACCTGTTTTCTGGTTTTTCAACCAAAGAAAGTGTCTTAGGACACACTTCTTACAGGTTTGATGACATGTTCATGAATACCTGATGCTTTCATCGCTTTTCTGCCTCAAAGCAGCAACATCTTGTTTTTATGCTCTTAAACTGCTTCTCAGCCCGCAAAGAGACCAAAAGTGGATTTTACTAATCACAACCTTTTTTCTGGGTTTTGAACCAAATAAAGTGTCTTAGGACACACTTCTTACAAGTTTGATGACATATTCATGAATACCTGATGCTTTCATCACTTTACTGCCTCAAAGCAGCAACATCTTGTTTTATGCTCTTAAACTGATTCTCAGCCGCAGAGAGACCAAAAGTGGATTTTACTAAACAAAACCTGTTTTCTGGTTTTTCAACAAAGAAAGTGTCTTAGGACACACTTCTTACAGGTTTGATGACATTTTCATGAATACCTGATGCTTTCATCGCTTTTCTGCCTCAAAGCAGCAACATCTTGTTTTATGCTCTTAAACTGCTTCTCAGCCACAAAGAGACCAAAAGTGCATTTTCCTAACCAGAACCTTTTTTCTGGGTTTTGAACCAAAGAAAGTGTCTTAGGACACACTTCTTACAGGTTTGATGACATTTTCATGAATACCTGATGCTTTCATCGCTTTTCTGCCTCAAAGCAGCAACATCTTGTTTTTATGCTCTTAAACTGCTTTTCAGCCCGCAAAGAGACCAAAAGTGGATTTTACTAAACACAACCTTTTTTCTGGGTTTTGAACCAAAGAAAGTGTCTTAGGACACACTTCTTACAGGTTTGATGACATTTTCATGAATACCTGATGCTTTCATCGCTTTTCTGCCTCAAAGCAGCAACATCTTGTTTTTATGCTCTTAAACTGATTTCCAGCCCGCAGAGAGACCAAAAGTGGATTTTACTAAACAAAACCTGTTTTCTGGTTTTTCAACCAAAGAAAGTGTCTTAGGACACACTTCTTACAGGTTTGATGACATTTTCATGAATACCTGATGCTTTCATCACTTTACTGCCTCAAAGCAGCAAACTACTTGTTTTTATGCTCTTAAACTGATTTTCAGCCCGCAGAGAGACCAAAAGTGGATTTTACTAAACAAAACCTGTTTTCTGGTTTTTCAACCAAAGAAAGTGTCTTAGGACACACTTCTTACAGGTTTGATGACATGTTCATGAATACCTGATGCTTTCATCGCTTTTCTGCCTCAAAGCAGCAACATCTTGTTTTTATGCTCTTAAACTGCTTCTCAGCCCGCAAAGAGACCAAAAGTGGATTTTACTAAACACAACCTTTTTTCTGGGTTTTGAACCAAATAAAGTGTCTTAGGACACACTTCTTACAAGTTTGATGACATTTTCATGAATACCTGATGCTTTCATCACTTTACTGCCTCAAAGCAGCAACATCTTGTTTTTATGCTCTTAAACTGATTCTCAGCCCCCAGAGAGACCAAACGTGAATTTTACTAATCACAACCTTTTTTCTGGGTTTTGAACCAAATAAAGTGTCTTAGGACACACTTCTTACAAGTTTGATGACATTTCGATGAATACCTGATGCTTTCATCGCTTTTCTGCCTCAAAGCAGCAACATCTTGTTTTTATGCTCTTAAACTGCTTTTCAGCCCGCAAAGAGACCAAAAGTGGATTTTACTAAACACAACCTTTTTTCTGGGTTTTGAACCAAAGAAAGTGTCTTAGGACACACTTCTTACAGGTTTGATGACATTTTCATGAATACCTGATGCTTTCATCGCTTTTCTGCCTCAAAGCAGCAACATCTTGTTTTTATGCTCTTAAACTGCTTTTCAGCCCGCAAAGAGACCAAAAGTGGATTTTACGAATCAAAACCTTTTTTCTGGGTTTTCAACCAAATAAAGTGTCTTAGGACACACTTCTTACAGGTTTGATGACATTTTCATGAATACCTGATGCTTTCATCACTTTACTGCCTCAAAGCAGCAACATCTTGTTTTCATGCTCTTAAACTGATTTCCAGCCCGCAGAGAGACCAAAAGTGGATTTTACTAAACAAAACCTGTTTTCTGGGTTTTCAACCAAAGAAAGTGTCTTAGGACACACTTCTTACAGGTTTGATGACATTTTCATGAATACCTGATGCTTTCATCACTTTACTGCCTCAAAGCAGCAACATCTTGTTTTTATGCTCTTAAACTGATTCTCAGCCCGCAGAGAGACCAAAAGTGGATTTTACTAAACAAAACCTGTTTTCTGGTTTTTCAACCAAAGAAAGTGTCTTAGGACACACTTCTTACAGGTTTGATGACATTTTCATGAATACCTGATGCTTTCATCACTTTACTGCCTCAAAGCAGCAAACTACTTGTTTTTATGCTCTTAAACTGATTCTCAGCCCCAGAGAGACCAAAAGTGGATTTTATTAAACAAAACCTGTTTTCTGGGTTTTCAACCAAAGAAAGTGTCTTAGGACACACTTCTTACAGGTTTGATGACATTTTCATGAATACCTGATGCTTTCATCACTTTACTGCCTCAAAGCAGCAACATCTTGTTTTTATGCTCTTCAGCCCGCACAGACATCAAACGTGGATTTTATTAAACAAAACCTGTTTTCTGGGTTTTTGAACCAAAGAAAGTGTCTTAGGACACACTTCTTACAAGTTTGATGACATTTCTATAAATACCTGATGCTTTCATCGCTTTTCTGCCTCAAAGCAGCAACATCTTGTTTTTATGCTCTTAAACTGCTTTTTAGCCCGCAAAGAGACCAAAAGTGGATTTTACTAAACACAACCTGTTTTCTGGGTTTTCAACCAAAGAAAGTGTCTTAGGACACACTTCTTACAGGTTTGATGACATTTTCATGAATACCTGATGCTTTCATCACTTTACTGCCTCAAAGCAGCAAACTACTTGTTTTTATGCTCTTAAACTGATTCTCAGCCCGCAGAGAGACCAAAAGTGGATTTTATTAAACAAAACCTGTTTTCTGTGTTTTCAACCAAAGAAAGTGTCTTAGGACACACTTCTTACAGGTTTGATGACATTTTCATGAATACCTGATGCTTTCATCGCTTTTCTGCCTCAAAGCAGCAACATCTTGTTTTTATGCTCTTAAACTGCTTTTTTAGCCCAAGAAGAGACCAAAAGTGGATTTTACTAAACACAACCTGTTTTTCTGGGTTTTCAACAAAGAAAGTGTCTTAGGACACACTTCTTACAGGTTTGATGACATTTTCATGAATACCTGATGCTTTCATCACTTTACTGCCTCAAAGCAGCAACATCTTGTTTTTATGCTCTTAAACTGATTCTCAGCCCGCAGAGAGACCAAAAGTGGATTTTATTAAACAAAACCTGTTTTCTGGGTTTTTCAACAAAGAAAGTGTCTTAGGACACACTTCTTACAGGTTTGATGACATTTTCATGAATACCTGATGCTTTCATCATCGCTTTTCTGCCTCAAAGCAGCAACATCTTGTTTTTATGCTCTTAAACTGATTCTCAGCCCGCAGAGAGACCAAAAGTGGATTTTACTAAACAAAACCTGTTTTCTGGTTTTCAACAAAGAAAGTGTCTTAGGACACACTTCTTACAGGTTTGATGACATTTTCATGAATACCTGATGCTTTCATCACTTTACTGCCTCAAAGCAGCAACATCTTGTTTTTATGCTCTTATTAAACTGATTCTCAGCCGCAGAGAGACCAAAAGTGGATTTTACTACACAAAACCTGTTTTCTGGGTTTTCAACCAAACAAAGTGTCTTAGGACACACTTCTTACAGGTTTGATGACATTTTCATGAATACCTGATGCTTTCATCGCTTTTCTGCCTCAAAGCAGCAACATCTTGTTTTATGCTCTTAAACTGCTTTTCAGCCCGCAAAGAGACCAAAAGTGGATTTTACTAAACACAACCTGTTTTCTGGGTTTCCAATCAAAGAAAGTGTCTTAGGACACATTTCTTACAGGTTTATTGACATTTTCATGAATACCTGATGCTTTCATCACTTTACTGCCTCAAAGCAGCAACATCTTGTTTTATGCTCTTAAACTGATTCTCAGCCCGCAGAGAGACCAAAAGTGGATTTTTAATCAAAACCTTTTTTCCTGGGTTTTGAACCAAATAAAGTGTCTTAGGACACACTTCTTACAGGTTTGATGACATTTTCATGAATACCTGATGCTTTCATCACTTTACTGCCTCAAAGCAGCAACATCTTGTTTTTATGCTCTTAAACTGCTTTTCAGCCCAAAAGAGACCAAAAGTGGATTTTACTAAACAGAACCGTTTTTCTGGGTTTTGAACCAAAGAAAGTGTCTTAGGACACACTTCTTACAGGTTTGATGACATTTTCATGAATACCTGATGCTTTCATCACTTTACTGCCTCAAAGCAGCAACATCTTGTTTTTATGCTCTTAAACTGCTTTTCAGCCCGCAAAGAGACCAAAAGTGGATTTTACTAATCACAACCTTTTTTCTGGTTTTGAACAAAGAAAGTGTCTTAGGACACACTTCTTACAGGTTTGATGACATTTTCATGAATACCTGATGCTTTCATCACTTTACTGCCTCAAAGCAGCAACATCTTGTTTTTATGCTCTTAAACTGATTCTCAGCCCGCAGAGAGACCAAAAGTGGATTTTACTAATCTTAACCTTTTTCCTGGGTTTTGAACCAAATAAAGTGTCTTAGGACACACTTCTTACAGGTTTGATGACATAATCATGAATACCTGATGCTTTCATCGCTTTTCTGCCTCAAAGCAGCAACATCTTGTTTTTATGCTCTTAAACTGCTTTTCAGCCCCAAAGAGAGACCAAAAGTGGATTTTACTATTCACAACCTTTTTTCTGGGTTTTCAACCAAAGAAAGTGTCTTAGGACACACTTCTTACAGGTTTGACGACATTTTCATGAATACCTGATGCTTTCATCGCTTTTCTGCCTCAAAGCAGCAACATCTTGTTTTATGCTCTTAAACTGATTCTCAGCCCCAGAGAGACCAAAAGTGGATTTTATTAAACAAAACCTGTTTTCTGGTTTTCAACCAAAGAAAGTGTCTTAGGACACACTTCTTACAAGGTTGATGACATTTTCATGAATACCTGATGCTTTCATCGCTTTTCTGCCTCAAAGCAGCAACATCTTGTTTTTATGCTCTTAAACTGATTCTCAGCCCCCAAAGAGACCAAACGTGAATTTTATTAACAAAACCTGTTTTCTGGTTTTCAACCAAAGAAAGTGTCTTAGGACACACTTCTTACAAGTTTGATGACATTTTCATGAATACCTGATGCTTTCATCACTTTTCTGCCTCAAAGCAGCAACATCTTGTTTTTATGCTCTTAAACTGATTCTCAGCCCGCAGAGAGACCAAAAGTGGATTTTACTAAACAAAACCTGTTTTCTGGGTTTTTCAACCAAAGAAAGTGTCTTAGGACACACTTCTTACAAGTTTGATGACATTTTCATGAATACCTGATGCTTTCATCACTTTTCTGCCTCAAAGCAGCAACATCTTGTTTTTATGCTCTTAAACTGATTTTCAGCCCGCAGAGAGACCAAAAGTGGATTTTATTAAACAAAACCTTTTTTCTGGGTTTTGAACCAAAGAAAGTGTCTTAGGACACACTTCTTACAAGTTTGATGACATTTTCATGAATACCTGATGCTTTCATCACTTTACTGCCTCAAAGCAGCAAACTACTTGTTTTTATGCTCTTAAACTGATTCTCAGCCCGCAGAGAGACCAAAAGTGGATTTCATTAAACAAAACCTGTTTTCTGTGTTTTCAACCAAAGAAAGTGTCTTAGGACACACTTCTTACAGGTTTGATGACATTTTCATGAATACCTGATGCTTTCATCACTTTACTGCCTCAAAGCAGCAACATCTTGTTTTTATGCTCTTAAACTGATTCTCAGCCCGCAAAGAGACCAAAAGTGGATTTTACTAATCACAACCTTTTTTCTGGATTTTGAACCAAATAAAGTGTCTTAGGACACACTTCTTACAGGTTTGATGACATTTTCAAGAATACCTGATGCTTTCATCACTTTTACTGCCTCAAAGCAGCAACATCTTGTTTTTATGCTCTTAAACTGCTTTTCAGCCCGAAGAGACCAAAAGTGGATTTTACTAATCACAACCTTTTTTCTGGTTTTGAACCAAATAAAGTGTCTTAGGACACACTTTTACAGGTTTGATGACATTTTCATGAATACCTGATGCTTTCATCACTTTACTGCCTCAAAGCAGCAACATCTTGTTTTATGCTCTTAAACTGATTCTCAGCCCAGAGAGACCAAAAGTGGATTTTACTAATCTTAAAACCTTTTTTCTGGTTTTGAACCAAAGAAAGTGTCTTAGGACACACTTCTTACAAGTTTGATGACATTTTCATGAATACCTGATGCTTTCATCACTTTACTGCCTCAAAGCAGCAACATCTTGTTTTATGCTCTTAAACTGCTTTTCAGCCCCAAAGACCAAAAGTGGATTTTACTAAACAAACCTTTTTCTGGGTTTTGAACCAAAGAAAGTGTCTTAGGACACACTTCTTACAAGTTTGATGACATTTTCATGAATACCTGATGCTTTCATCACTTTACTGCCTCAAAGCAGCAACATCTTGTTTTTATGCTCTTAAACTGCTTTTTCAGCCGCAAGAGAGACCAAAAGTGGATTTTACTAAACAAACCTTTTTTCTGGGTTTTGAACCAAATAAAGTGTCTTAGGACACACTTCTTACAAGTTTGATGAATTTTCATGAATACCTGATGCTTTCATCACTTTACTGCCTCAAAGCAGCAACATCTTGTTTTTATGCTCTTAAACTGCTTTTCAGCCCGCAAAGAGACCAAAAGTGGATTTTACTAATCACAACCTTTTTTCTGGGTTTTGAACCAAAGAAAGTGTCTTAGGACACACTTCTTACAGGTTTGATGACATTTTCATGAATACCTGATGCTTTCATCGCCTTTCTGCCTCAAAGCAGCAACACCTTGTTTTATGCTCTTAAACTGATTCTCAGCCGCAGAGAGACCAAAAGTGGATTTTACTAAACAAAACCTTTTTTCTGGGTTTTGAACCAAATAAAGTGTCTTAGGACACACTTCTTACAGGTTTGATGACATTTTCATGAATACCTGATGCTTTCATCGCTTTTCTGCCTCAAAGCAGCAACATCTTGTTTTTATGCTCTTAAACTGCTTTTCAGCCCGCAAAGAGACCCAAAAGTGGATTTTATTAAACAACAACCTTTTTCTGGTTTTCAACCAAAGAAAGTGTCTTAGGACACACTTCTTACAGGTTTGATGACATTTCATGAATACCTGATGCTTTCATCACTTTCTGCCTCAAAGCAGCAAGATCTTGTTTTTATGCTCTTAAACTGATTCTCAGCACCCAGAGAGACCAAAAGTGGATTTTATTAAACAAAACCTGTTTTCTGTGTTTTCAACCAAAGAAAGTGTCTTAGGACACACTTCTTACAGGTTTGATGACATTTTCATGAATACCTGATGCTTTCATCACTTTACTGCCTCAAAGCAGCAACATCTTGTTTTTATGCTCTTAAACTGATTCTCAGCCCGCAGAGAGACCAAAAGTGGATTTTACTAAACAAAACCTGTTTTCTGGTTTTTCAACCAAAGAAAGTGTCTTAGGACACACTTCTTACAGGTTTGATGACATTTTCATGAATACCTGATGCTTTCATCACTTTACTGCCTCAAAGCAGCAACATCTTGTTTTTATGCTCTTAAACTGCTTTTCAGCCCGCAAAGAGACCAAAAGTGGATTTTACTAAACACAACCTTTTTCTGGGTTTTGAACCAAATAAAGTGTTTTAGGACACACTTCTTACAAGTTTGATGACATTTTCATGAATACCTGATGCTTTCATCACTTTACTGCCTCAAAGCAGCAACATCTTGTTTTTATGCTCTTAAACTGATTCTCAGCCCGCAGAGAGACCAAAAGTGGATTTTATTAAACAAAACCTGTTTTTCTGGTTTTCAACCAAAGAAAGTGTCTTAGGACACACTTCTTACAGGTTTGATGACATTTTCATGAATACCTGATGCTTTCATCACTTTACTGCCTCAAAGCAGCAACATCTTGTTTTTATGCTCTTAAACTGATTCTCAGCCCGCAAAGAGACCAAAAGTGGATTTTACTAAACACAACCCTTTTTTCTGGTTTTGAACCAAATAAAGTGTCTTAAGACACACTTCTTACAGCGTTGATGACATATTCATGAATACCTGATGCTTTCATCACTTTACTGCCTCAAAGCAGCAACATCTTGTTTTATGCTCTTAAACTGCTTGATTTCAGCCCATAGAGAGACCACAAAAGTGGATTTTACTAATCACAACCTTTTTTCTGGGTTTTGAACCAAATAAAGTGTCTTAGGACACACTTTGTACAGGTTTATTGACATTTTCATGAATACCTGATGCTTTCATCACTTTACTGCCTCAAAGCAGCAACATCTTGTTTTTATGCTCTTAAACTGATTCTCAGCCCGCAGAGAGACCAAAAGTGGATTTTACTAATCTTAACCTTTTTCCTGGGTTTTGAACCAAATAAAGTGTCTTAGGACACACTTCTTACAAGTTTGATGACATTTTCATGAATACCTGATGCTTTCATCACTTTACTGCCTCAAAGCAGCAACATCTTGTTTTTATGCTCTTAAACTGCTTTTCAGCCCACAAAGACACCAAAAGTGGATTTTACTAAACAGAACCGTTTTTCTGGGTTTTGAACCAAAGAAAGTGTCTTAGGACACACTTCTTACAAGTTTGATGACATTTTCATGAATACCTGATGCTTTCATCACTTTACTGCCTCAAAGCAGCAACATCTTGTTTTTATGCTCTTAAACTGCTTTTCAGCCTGCAAAGAGACCAAAAGTGGATTTTACTAATCAAACCTGTTTTCTGGTTTTTGAACCAAAGAAAGTGTCTTAGGACACACTTCTTACAAGTTTGATGACATTTTCATGAATACCTGATGCTTTCATCACTTTACTTCCTTAAAGCAGCAACATCTTGTTTTTATGCTCTTAAACTGCTTTTCAGCCCGCAAAGAGACCAACAGTGGATTTTACTAATCACAACCTTTTTTCTGGGTTTTGAACCAAAGAAAGTGTCTTAGGACACACTTCTTACAGGTTTGATGACATTTTCATGAATACCTGATGCTTTCATCGCCTTTCTGCCTCAAAGCAGCAACATCTTGTTTTATGCTCTTAAACTGATTCTCAGCCCGCAGAGAGACCAAAAGTGGATTTTACTAAACAAAACCTTTTTCTGGTTTTGAACCAAATAAAGTGTCTTAGGACACACTTCTTACAGGTTTGATGACAATTTCATGAATACCTGATGCTTTCATCGCTTTCTGCCTCAAAGCAGCAACATCTTGTTTTATGCTCTTAAACTGCTTTTCAGCCCAGAGAGACCAAAAGTGGATTTTACTAAACACAACCTTTTTCTGGGTTTTCAACCAAAGAAAGTGTCTTAGGACACACTTCTTACAGGTTTGATGACATTTCATGAATACCTGATGCTTTCATCACTTTCTGCCTCAAAGCAGCAACATCTTGTTTTTATGCTCTTAAACTGATTCTCAGCCCAGAGAGACCAAAAGTGAATTTTATTAAACAAAACCTGTTTTCTGGGTTTTCAACCAAAGAAAGTGTCTTAGGACAAACTTCTTACAAGTTTTATGACATTTTCATGAATACCTGATGCTTTCATCGCTTTTCTGCTTCAAAGCAGCAACATCTTGTTTTTATGCTCTTAAACTGATTCTCAGCCCCAGAGAGACCAAAAGTGGATTTTATAAACAAAACCTGTTTTCTGGTTTTCAACCAAAGAAAGTGTCTTAGGACACACTTCTTACAGGTTTGATGACATTTTCATGAATACCTGATGCTTTCATCACTTTACTGCCTCAAAGCCGCAACATCTTGTTTGTATGCTCTTAAACTGATTCTCAGCCCGCAGAGAGACCAAAAGTGGATTTTACTAAACAAAACCTGTTTTCTGGTTTTTCAACCAAAGAAAGTGTCTTAGGACACACTTCTTACAAGTTTGATGACATTTTCATGAATACCTGATGCTTTCATCGCTTTTCTGCCTCAAAGCAGCAACATCTTGTTTTTATGCTCTTAAACTGCTTTTCAGCCCCAGAAGAGACCAAAGTGGATTTTACTAATCACAAACCTTTTTCTGGTTTTGAACCAAAGAAAGTGTCTTAGGACACACTTCTTACAAGTTTGATGACATTTTCATGAATACCTGATGCTTTCATCACTTTTACTGCCTCAAAGCAGCAACATCTTGTTTTTATGCTCTTAAACTGATTCTCAGCCCAGAGAGACCAAAAGTGGATTTTATTAAACAAAACCTGTTTTCTGGGTTTTCAACCAAAGAAAGTGTCTTAGGACACACTTCTTACAGGTTTGATGACATTTTCATGAATACCTGATGCTTTCATCACTTTACTGCCTCAAAGCAGCAACATCTTGTTTTTATGCTCTTAAACTGATTCTCAGCCCAGAAAGAGACCAAAAGTGGATTTTACTAATCACAACCTTTTTTCTGGTTTTGAACCAAATAAAGTGTCTTAGGACACACTTCTTACAGGTTTGATGACATTTTCATGAATACCTGATGCTTTCATCGCCTTTCTGCCTCAAAGCAGCAACATCTTGTTTTTATGCTCTTAAACTGCTTTTCAGCCCGCAAAGAGACCAAAAGTGGATTTTACTAAACAAAACCTGTTTTCTGGTTTTGAACAAAGAAAGTGTCTTAGGACACACTTCTTACAGGTTTGATGACATTTTCATGAATACCTGATGCTTTCATCACTTTACTGCCTCAAAGCAGCAACATCTTGTTTTATGCTCTTAAACTGATTCTCAGCCCGCAAAGAGACCAAAAGTGGATTTTACTAACAAAACCTGTTTTCTGGTTTGAACCAAATAAAGTGTCTTAGGACACACTTTTACAAGTTTGATGACATTTTCAGAATACCTGATGCTATCATCACTTTACTGCCACAAAGCAGCAACATCTTGTTTTTATGCTCTTAAACTGCTTTTTAGCCCGCAAAGAGAACAACAGTGGAATTTACTAATCACAACCTTTTTTCTGGTTTTGAACCAAAGAAAGTGTCTTAGGACACACTTCTTACAGGTTTGATGACATTTTCATGAATACCTGATGCTTTCATCACTTTTCTGCCTCAAAGCAGCAACATCTTGTTTTTATGCTCTTAAACTGATTCTCAGCCCCAGAGAGACCAAAGTGGATTTTACTAAACAAAACCTTTTTTCTGGGTTTTGAACCAAAGAAAGTGTCTTAGGACACACTTCTTACAGGTTTGATGACATTTTCATGAATACCTGATGCTTTCATCGCTTTTTGCCTCAAAGCAGCAACATCTTGTTTTTATGCTCTTAAACTGCTTTTCAGCCCCAAAGAGACCAAAAGTGGATTTTACTAAACAACCTTTTTCTGGGTTTTCAACCAAAGAAAGTGTCTTAGGACACACTTCTTACAGGTTTGATGACATTTTCATGAATACCTGATGCTTTCATCGCCTTTCTGCCTCAAAGCAGCAACATCTTGTTTTTATGCTCTTAAACTGATTCTCAGCCCGCAGAGAGACCAAAAGTGGATTTTACTAATCTTAACCTTTTTCCTGGGTTTTGAACCAAATAAAGTGTCTTAGGACACACTTCTTACAGGTTTGATGACATAATCATGAATACCTGATGCTTTCATCGCTTTTCTGCCTCAAAGCAGCAACATCTTGTTTTTATGCTCTTAAACTTTTTCAGCCCAAAAGAGACCAAAAGTGGATTTTATTAAACACAACCTTTTTCTGGTTTTCAACCAAAGAAAGTGTCTTAGGACACACTTCTTACAGGTTTGATGACATTTCTATGAATACCTGATGCTTTCATCGCTTTTCTGCCTCAAAGCAGCAACATCTTGTTTTTATGCTCTTAAACTGATTCTCAGCCCCCAGAGAGACCAAATGTGAATTTTATTAAACAAAACCTGTTTTCTGGGTTTTCAACCAAAGAAAGTGTCTTAGGACACACTTCTTACAAGTTTGATGACATAATTTTCATGAATACCTGATGCTTTCATCGCTTTCTGCCTCAAAGCAGCAACATCTTGTTTTTATGCTCTTATCCTGATTTTCAGCCCCCAGAGAGACCAAAAGTGGATTTTTCAAATCTACATCTGTTTTCTGGGTTTTCAACCAAAGAAAGTGTCTTAGGACACACTTCTTACAAGTTTGATGACATTTTCATGAATACCTGATGCTTTCATCACTTTACTGCCTCAAAGCAGCAACATCTTGATTTTATGCTCTTATTCAGCCCCCAGAGAGATCAAAAGTGGATTTTACTAAACAAAACCTGTTTTCTGGTTTTGAACCAAAGAAAGTGTCTTAGGACACACTTCTTACAGGTTTGATGACATTTTCATGAATACCTGATGCTTTCATCACTTTACTGCCTCAAAGCAGCAACATCTTGTTTTATGCTCTTAAACTGATTCTCAGCCCATAGAGAGACCAAAAGTGGATTTTACTAAACAAAACCTGTTTTCTGGTTTTCAACCAAAGAAAGTGTCTTAGGACACACTTCTTACAAGTTTGATGACATTTTCATGAATACCTGATGCTTTCATCACTTTACTGCCTCAAAGCAGCAACATCTTGTTTTTATGCTCTTAAACTGATTCTCAGCCCCAGAGAGACCAACAGTGGATTTTACTAAACAAAACCTGTTTTCTGGTTTTGAACCAAAGAAAGTGTCTTAGGACACACTTCTTACAGGTTTGATGACATTTTCATGAATACCTGATGCTTTCATCACTTTACTGCCTCAAAGCCGCAACATCTTGTTTTTATGCTCTTAAACTGATTCTCAGCCCGCAAAGAGACCAAAAGTGGATTTTACTAATCACAACCTTTTTTCTGGGTTTTGAACCAAATAAAGTGTCTTAGGACACTTCTTACAAGTTTGATGACATTTTCATGAATACCTGATGCTTTCATCACTTTACTGCCTCAAAGCAGCAACATCTTGTTTTTATGCTCTTAAACTGATTTCAGCCCGCAGAGAGACCAAAAGTGGATTTTACTAAACAAAACCTGTTTTCTGGTTTTGAACCAAATAAAGTGTCTTAGGACACACTTCTTACAGGTTTCATGACATTTTCATGAATACCTGATGCTTTCATCACTTTACTGCCTCAAAGCAGCAACATCTTGTTTTATGCTCTTAAACTGATTCTCAGCCCGCAGAGAGACCAAAAGTGGATTTTACTAAACAAAACCTGTTTTCTGGTTTTTCAACCAAAGAAAGTGTCTTAGGACACACTTCTTACAGGTTTGATGACATTTTCATGAATACCTGATGCTTTCATCACTTTACTGCCTCAAAGCAGCAACATCTTGTTTTATGCTCTTAAACTGATTCTCAGCCCCAAGAGAGACCAAAGTGGATTTTATAAACAAAACCTGTTTTCTGGTTTTGAACCAAATAAAGTGTCTTAGGACACACTTCTTACAGGTTTGATGACATTTTCATGAATACCTGATGCTTTCATCACTTTACTGCCTCAAAGCAGCAACATCTTGTTTTTATGCTCTTAAACTGATTCTCAGCCCGCAGAGAGACCAAAAGTGGATTTTATTAAACAAAACCTGTTTTCTGTGTTTTCAACCAAAGAAAGTGTCTTAGGACACACTTCTTACAGGTTTGATGACATTTTCATGAATACCTGATGCTTTCATCGCTTTTCTGCCTCAAAGCAGCAACATCTTGTTTTATGCTCTTAAACTGATTCTCAGCCCGCAACGAGACCAAACGTGAATTTTATTAAACAAAACCTGTTTTCTGTTTTCAACCAAAGAAAGTGTCTTACGACACACTTCTTACAAGTTTGATGACATTTTCATGAATACCTGATGCTTTCATCGCTTTTCTGCCTCAAAGCAGCAACATCTTGTTTTTATGCTCTTAAACTGATTCTCAGCCCCCAGAGAGACCAAATGTGGATTTTATTAAACAAAACCTGTTTTCTGGGTTTTCAACCAAAGAAAGTGTCTTAGGACACACTTCTTACAGGTTTGATGACATTTTCATGAATACCTGATGCTTTCATCACTTTACTGCCTCAAAGCAGCAACATCTTGTATTTATGCTCTTAAACTGATTTCAGCCCCAAAGAGAGACCAAAAGTGGATTTTACTAATCACAACCTTTTTCCTGGGTTTTGAACCAAATAAAGTGTCTTAGGACACACTTCTTACAGGTTTGATGACATTTTCATGAATACCTGATGCTTTCATCACTTTACTGCCTCAAAGCAGCAACATCTTGTTTTTATGCTCTTAAACTGCTTTTCAGCCCGCAAAGAGACCAAAAGTGGATTTTACTAAACACAACCTTTTCTCTGGGTTTTGAACCAAATAAAGTGTCTTAGGACACACTTCTTACAGGTTTGATGACATTTTCATGAATACCTGATGCTTTCATCACTTTACTGCCTCAAAGCAGCAACATCTTGTTTTTATGCTCTTAAACTGATTCTCAGCCCGCAAAGAGACCAAAAGTGGATTTTACGAATCACAACCTTTTTTCTGGGTTTTGAACCAAATAAAGTGTCTTAGGACACACTTCTTACAGGTTTGATGACATTTTCATGAATACCTGATGCTTTCATCACTTTACTGCCTCAAAGCAGCAACATCTTGTTTTTATGCTCTTAAACTGATTTTCAGCCCGCAGAGAGACCAAAAGTGGATTTTACTAAACAAAACCTGTTTTCTGGGTTTTCAACCAAAGAAAGTGTCTTAGGACACACTTCTTACAGGTTTGATGACATTTTCATGAATACCTGATGCTTTCATCACTTTACTGCCTCAAAGCAGCAACATCTTGTTTTTATGCTCTTAAACTGATTCTCAGCCCGAAGAGAGACCAAAAGTGGATTTTATTAACAAAACCTGTTTTCTGGGTTTTCAACCAAAGAAAGTGTCTTAGGACACACTTCTTACAGGTTTGATGACATTTCATGAATACCTGATGCTTTCATCACTTTACTGCCTCAAAGCAGCAACATCTTGTTTTTATGCTCTTAAACTGCTTTTCAGCCCGAGAGAGACCAAAAGTGGATTTTACTAATCAAAACCTTTTTCTGGGTTTTGAACCAAATAAAGTGTCTTAGGACACACTTACAAGTTTGATGACATTTTCATGAATACCTGATGCTTTCATCACTTTACTGCCTCAAAGCAGCAACATCTTGTTTTTATGCTCTTAAACTGATTTTCCGCACAGAGACCCAAAAGTGGATTTTACTAAACAAAACCTGTTTTCTGGTTTTCAACCAAAAAAGTGTCTTAGGACACACTTCTTACAAGTTTGATGACATTTTATGAATACCTGATGCTTTCATCACTTTCTGCCTCAAAGCAGCAACATCTTGTTTTTATGCTCTTAAACTGATTTCAGCCCGCAAAGAGACCAAAAGTGGATTTTACTAAACAAAACCTGTTTTCTGGTTTTGAACCAAAGAAAGTGTCTTAGGACACACTTCTTACAGGTTTGATGACATTTTCATGAATACCTGATGCTTTCATCACTTTACTGCCTCAAAGCAGCAACATCTTGTTTTTATGCTCTTAAACTGATTTTCAGCCCAAAGAGACCAAAAGTGGATTTTACTAAACACAACCTGTTTTCTGTGTTTTCAACCAAAGAAAGTGTCTTAGGACACACTTCTTACAAGTTTGATGACATTTTCATGAATACCTGATGCTTTCATCACTTTACTGCCTCAAAGCAGCAACATCTTGTTTTTATGCTCTTAAACTGATTCTCAGCCCGCAAAGAGACCAAAAGTGGATTTAACTAAACAAAACCTGTTTTCTGGTTTTCAACCAAAGAAAGTGTCTTAGGACACACTTCTTACAGGTTTGATGACATTTCATGAATACCTGATGCTTTCATCACTTTACTGCCTCAAAGCAGCAACATCTTGTTTTTATGCTCTTAAACTGATTCTCAGCCCCCAGAGAGACCAAACGTGAATTTTATTAAACAAAACCTGTTTTCTGGGTTTTCAACCAAAGAAAGTGTCTTAGGACAAACTTCTTACAAGTTTGATGACATTTTCATGAATACCTGATGCTTTCATCGCTTTTCTGCTTCAAAGCAGCAACATCTTGTTTTTATGCTCTTAAACTGATTTTCAGCCCCGCTGAGAAACCAAAAGTGGATTTTACTAAAAAAAACCTGTTTTCTGGTTTTGAACCAAACAAAGTGTCTTAGGACACACTTCTTACAGGTTTGATGACATTTTCATGAATACCTGATGCTTTCATCACTTTACTGCCTCAAAGCAGCAACATCTTGTTTTTATGCTCTTAAACTGATTCTCAGCCCGCAGAGAGACCAAAAGTGGATTTTATTAAACAAAACCTGTTTTCTGTGTTTTCAACCAAAGAAAGTGTCTTAGGACACACTTCTTACAGGTTTGATGACATTTTCATGAATACCTGATGCTTTCATCGCTTTTCTGCCTCAAAGCAGCAACATCTTGTTTTTTGCTCTTAAACTGATTCTCAGGCCCCCAGAGACCAAAGTGATTTTACTAAACAAAACCTGTTTTCTGGGTTTTCAACCAAAGAAAGTGTCTTAGGACACACTTCTTACAAGTTTGATGACATTTTAACCATGAATACCTGATGCTTTCATCACTTTTCTGCCTCAAAGCAGCAACATCTTGTTTTTATGCTCTTAAACTGATTCTCAGCCCAGAGAGACCAAAGTGGATTTTATTAAACAAAACCTGTTTTCCTGGTTTTCAACCAAAGAAAGTGTCTTAGGACACACTTCTTACAGGTTTGATGACATTTTCATGAATACCTCACTTTACTGCCTCAAAGCAGCAACATCTTGTTTTATGCTCTTAAACTGATTCTCAGCCCGCAGAGAGACCAAAAGTGGATTTTACTAAACAAAACCTGTTTTCTGGTTTTGAACCAAAGAAAGTGTCTTAGGACACACTTCTTACAGGTTTGATGACATTTTCATGAATACCTGATGCTTTCATCACTTTACTGCCTCAAAGCAGCAACATCTTGTTTTATGCTCTTAAACTGATTCTCAGCCCCAGAGACCAAAAGTGGATTTTATTAAACAAAACCTGTTTTCTGGTTTTCAACCAAAGAAAGTGTCTTAGGACACACTTCTTACAGGTTTGATGACATTTTCATGAATACCTGATGCTTTCATCACTTTACTGCCTCAAAGCAGCAACATCTTGTTTTATGCTCTTAAACTGATTCTCAGCCCCCAGAGACCAAAAGTGGATTTTATTAAACAAAACCTGTTTTCTGGTTTTTCAACCCAAAGAAAGTGTCTTAGGACACACTTCTTACAGGTTTGATGACATTTTCATGAATACCTGATGCTTTCATCACTTTCTGCCTCAAAGCAGCAACATCTTGTTTTATGCTCTTAAACTGATTCTCAGCCCCAGAGAGACCAAAGTGGATTTTATTAAACAAAACCTGTTTTCTGGGTTTCAACAAAGAAAGTGTCTTAGGACACACTTCTCACAATTTGATGACATTTTCATCACTTTACTGCCTCAAAGCAGCAACATCTTTGTTTTTATGCTCTTAAACTGATTCTCAGCCCGCAGAGAGACCAAAAGTGGATTTTACTAACAAAACCTGTTTTCTGGTTTTGAACCAAAGAAAGTGTCTTAGGACACACTTCTTACAGGTTTGATGACATTTTCATGAATACCTGATGCTTTCATCATCGCTTTACTGCCTCAAAGCAGCAAATCTTGTTTTATGCTCTTAAACTGATTCTCAGCCCCCAGAGAGACCAAAAGTGGATTTTACTAAACAAAACCTGTTTCCTGGGTTTTCAACCAAAGAAAGTGTCTTAGGACACACGTCTTACAGGTTTGATGACATTTAATCATGAATACCTGATGCTTTCATCACTTTTTACTGCCTCAAAGCAGCAACATCTTGTTTTTATGCTCTTAAACTGCTTTTCAGCCCGCAAGAGACCAAAAGTGGATTTTACTAAATCAAACCTTTTTTCTGGGTTTTGAACCAAATAAAGTGTCTTAGGACACACTTCTTACAGGTTTGATGACATTTTCATGAATACCTGATGCTTTCATCACTTTACTGCCTCAAAGCAGCAACATCTTGTTTTTATGCTCTTAAACTGATTCTCAGCCCGCAGAGAGACCAAAAGTGGATTTTACTAAACAAAACCTGTTTTCTGGTTTTTCAACCAAAGAAAGTGTCTTAGGACACACTTCTTACAGGTTTGATGACATTTTCATAAATACCTGATGCTTTCATCGCTTTTCTGCCTCAAAGCAGCAACATCTTGTTTTTATGCTCTTAAACTGATTCTCAGCCCCCAGAGAGACCAAAAGTGGATTTTATTAAACAAAACCTGTTTTCTGTGTTTTCAACCAAAGAAAGTGTCTTAGGACACACTTCTTACAAGTTTGATGACATTTTAACCATGAATACCTGATGCTTTCATCGCTTTTCTGCCTCAAAGCAGCAACATCTTGTTTTTATGCTCTTAAACTGATTCTCAGCCCGCAGAGAGACCAAAAGTGGATTTTATTAAACAAAACCTGTTTTTCTGGGTTTTCAACCAAAGAAAGTGTCTTAGGACACACTTCTTACAAGTTTGATGATTTTCATATACCTGATGCTTTCATCACTTTACTGCCTCAAAGCAGCAACATCTTGTTTTTATGCTCTTAAACTGATTCTCAGCCCGCAGAGAGACCAAAAGTGGATTTACTAAACACAACCTTTTTTCTGGGTTTTGAACCAAATAAAGTGTCTTAGGACACACTTCTTACAGGTTTGATGACATTTTCATGAATACCTGATGCTTTCATCACTTTACTGCCTCAAAGCAGCAAACTACTTGTTTTTATGCTCTTAAACTGATTCTCAGCCCCCAGAGAGACCAAACGTGAATTTTATTAAACAAAACCTGTTTTCTGGGTTTTCAACCAAAGAAAGTGTCTTAGGACACACTTCTTACAGGTTTGATGACATTTTCATGAATACCTGATGCTTTCATCGCTTTTCTGCCTCAAAGCAGCAACATCTTGTTTTTATGCTCTTAAACTGATTTTCAGCCCAAAGAGACCAAAAGTGGATTTTATTAAACAAAACCTGTTTTCTGATTTTCAACCAAAGAAATTGTCTTAGGACACACTTCTTACAAGTTTGATGACATTTCTATGAATACCTGATGCTTTCATCGCTTTCTGCCTCAAAGCAGCAACATCTGTTTTTATGCTCTTAAACTGATTCTCAGCCCCAGAGAGACCAAACGTGGATTTTATTAAACAAAACCTGTTTTCTGGGTTTTCAACCAAAGAAAGTGTCTTAGGACACACTTCTTACAAGTTTGATGACATTTTCATCAATACCTTTACTGGCCTCAAAGCAGCAACATCTTGTTTTATGCTCTTAAACTGATTCTCAGCCCGCAGAGAGACCAAAAGTGGATTTTACTAACAAACCTGTTTTCTGGTTTTTCAACCAAATAAAGTGTCTTAGGACACACTTCTACAGGTTTGATGACATTTTCATGAATACCTGATGCTTTCATCACTTTACTGCCTCAAAGCAGCAAATCTTGTTTTATGCTCTTAAACTGATTCTCAGCCCCAGAGAGACCAAACGTGGATTTTATTAAACAAAACCTGTTTTCTGGTTTTTCACCCAAAGAGAGTGTCTTAGGCCACAGTTCTTACAGGTTTGGTGCCATTTACATGGATACCTGATGCTGTCATCACTATACTGCCTCAAAGCAGCAACATCTTGTTTTATGCTCTTAAACTGCTTTTCAGCCCGCAGAGAGACCAAAAGTGGATTTTACTAAACAAAACCTTTTTCTGGTTTTTCAACCAAAGAAAGTGTCTTAGACACTTCTTACAGGTTTGATGACATTTCATGAATACCTGATGCTTTCATCGCTTTTCTGCCTCAAAGCAGCAACATCTTGTTTTTATGCTCTTAAACTGATTTTCAGCCCGCAGAGAGACCAAAAGTGGATTTTACTAAACAAAACCTGTTTTCTGGTTTTTCAACCAAAGAAAGTGTCTTAGGACACACTTCTTACAAGTTTGATGACATTTCTATGAATACCTGATGCTTTCATCACTTTCTGCTTCAAAGCAGCAACATCTTGTTTTTATGCTCTTAAACTGCTTTTCAGCCCGCAAAGAGACCAACAGTGGATTTTACTAATCACAACCTTTTTTCTGGGTTTTGAACCAAAGAAAGTGTCTTAGGACACACTTCTTACAAGTTTGATGACATTTCATGAATACCTGATGCTTTCATCACTTTACTGCCTCAAAGCAGCAACATCTTGTTTTTATGTTCTTAAACTGATTCTCAGCCCCCAGAGAGACCAAAAGTGGATTTTACTAAACAAAACCTGTTTTCTGGTTTTTCAACCAAAGAAAGTGTCTTAGGACACACTTCTTACAGGTTTGATGACATTTCTATGAATACCTGGTGCTTTCATCACTTTTACTGCCTCAAAGCAGCAACATCTTGTTTTATGCTCTTAAACTGCTTTCTCAGCCCAAAGAGACCAAAGTGGATTTTACTAAACACAACCTGTTTTCTGGTTTTCAACCAAAGAAAGTGTCTTAGGACACACTTCTTACAGGTTTGATGACATGTTTATGAATACCTGATGCTTTCATCACTTTACTGCCTCAAAGCAGCAACATCTTGTTTTATGCTCTTAAACTGATTTTCAGCCCCAGAGAGACCAAACGTGTGGATTTTACTAAACAAAACCTGTTTTCTGGTTTTCACCAAAGAAAGTGTCTTAGGACACACTTCTTACAGGTTTGATGACATTTTCATGAATACCTGATGCTTTCATCACTTTACTGCCTCAAAGCAGCAACATCTTGTTTTTATGCTCTTAAACTGCTTTTCAGCCCGCAAAGAGACCAAAAGTGGATTTTACTAATCACAACCTTTTTTCTGGGTTTTGAACAAAGAAAGTGTCTTAGGACACACTTACAAGTTTGATGACATTTTCATGAATACCTGATGCTTTCATCACTTTACTGCCTCAAAGCAGCAACATCTTGTTTTTATGCTCTTTTCAGCCCAGACACCAAAAGTGGATTTTACTAAACAAAACCTGTTTTCTGGTTTTTCAACCAAAGAAAGTGTCTTAGGACACACTTCTTACAGGTTTGATGACATTTTCATGAATACCTGATGCTTTCATCACTTTTACTGCCTCAAAGCAGCAACATCTTGTTTTTATGCTCTTAAACTGATTTCAGCCCGCAGAGAGACCAAAAGTGGATTTTACTAAACAAAACCTGTTTTCTGGGTTTTTTAACCAAAGAAAGTGTCTTAGGACACACTTCTTACAGGTTTGATGACATGTTCATGAATACCTGATGCTTTCATCACTTTACTGCGTCAAAGCAGCAACATCTTGTTTTTATGCTCTTAAACTGCTTTTCAGCCCGCAGAGACCAAAAGTGGATTTTATTAAACAAAACCTTTTTTCTGGCGTTTGAACCAAAGAAAGTGTCTTAGGACACACTTCTTACAAGTTTGATGACATTTTCATGAATACCTGATGCTTTCATCACTTTACTGCCTCAAAGCAGCAACATCTTGTTTTTATGCTCTTAAACTGATTTTCAGCCCGCAGAGAAACCAAAAGTGGATTTTATTAAACAAAACCTGTTTTCTGGGTTTTGAACCAAAGAAAGTGTCTTAGGACACACTTCTTACAAGTTTGATGACATTTTTCATGAATACCTGATGCTTTCATCACTTTACTGCCTCAAAGCAGCACTTGTTTTATGCTCTTAAACTGATTTCAGCCCCAGAGAGACCAAAGTGGATTTTATTAAACAAAACCTGTTTTCTGGTTTTCAACCAAAGAAAGTGTCTTAGGACACACTTCTTACAAGTTTGATGACATTTGAATACCTGATGCTTTCATCACTTTACTGCCTCAAAGCAGCAACATCTTGTTTTTATGCTCTTAAACTGATTTTCAGCCCGCAGAGAGACCAAAAGTGGATTTTACTAAACAAAACCTGTTTTCTGGTTTTCAACCAAAGAAAGTGTCTTAGGACACACTTCTTACAGGTTTGATGACATTTTCATGAATACCTGATGCTTTCATCACTTTACTGCCTCAAAGCAGCAACATCTTGTTTTATGCTCTTAAACTGATTCTCAGCCCGCAAAGAGACCAAAAGTGGATTTTACTAATCACAACCTTTTTCTGGTTTGAACCAAAGAAAGTGTCTTAGGACACACTTCTTACAAGTTTGATGACATTTCATGAATACCTGATGCTTTCATCACTTTACTGCCTCAAAGCAGCAACATCTTGTTTTATGCTCTTAAACTGCTTTTCAGCCCAGAAGAGACCAAAAGTGGATTTTACTAAACAAAACCTGTTTTCTGGTTTTCAACCAAAGAAAGTGTCTTAGGACACACTTCTTACAGGTTTGATGACATTTCATGAATACCTGATGCTTTCATCACTTTCTGCCTCAAAGCAGCAACATCTTGTTTATGCTCTTAAACTGATTCTCAGCCCCCAGAGAGACCAAACGTGGATTTTATTAAACAAAACCTGTTTTCTGGGTTTTCAACCAAAGAAAGTGTCTTAGGACACACTTCTTACAGGTTTGATGACATTTCATGAATACCTGATGCTTTCATCACTTTTGCCTCAAAGCAGCAACATCTTGTTTTATGCTCTTAAACTGATTTCAGCCCCCAGAGAGACCAAAAGTGAATTTTATTAAACAAAACCTGTTTTCTGGGTTTTCAACCAAAGAAAGTGTCTTAGGACACACTTCTTACAGGTTTGATGACATTTCTATGAATACCTGATGATTTCATCACTTTACTGCCTCAAAACAGCAACATCTTGTTTTTATGCTCTTAAACTGATTCTCAGCCCCTAGAGAGACCAAAAGTGGATTTTACTAAACAAAACCTGTTTTCTGGGTTTTTCAACCAAAGAAAGTGTCTTAGGACACACTTCTTACATGTTTGATGACATTTTCATGAATACCTGATGCTTTCATCACTTTACTGCCTCAAAGCAACAACATCTTGTTTTTATGTCTTAAACTGATTTCAGCCCGCAGAGACCAAAAGTGGATTTTACTAAACAAAACCTGTTTTCTGGTTTTTCAACAAAGAAAGTGTCTTAGGACACTTTACAAGTTTGATGACATTTTCATGAATACCTGATGCTTTCATCACTTTACTGCCTCAAAGCAGCAACATCTTGTTTTTATGGTCTTAAACTGATTCTCAGCCCGCGGAGAGACCAAAAGTGGATTTTACTAAACAAAACCTGTTTTCTGGTTTTTCAACCAAAGAAAGTGTCTTAGGACACACTTCTTACAGGTTTGATGACATTTTTATGAATACCTGATGCTTTCATCACTTTACTGCCTCAAAGCAGCAACATCTTGTTTTATGCTCTTAAACTGCTTTCAGCCCGCAGAGAGACCAAAAGTGGATTTTACTAAACAAAACCTGTTTTCTGGTTTTTCAACCAAAGAAAGTGTCTTAGGACACACTTCTTACAGGTTTGATGACATTTTCATGAATACCTGATGCTTTCATCACTTTACTGCCTCAAAGCAGCAACATCTTGTTTTTATGCTCTTAAACTGATTCTCAGCCCGCCGAGAGACCAAAAGTGGATTTTACTAAACAAAACCTGTTTTCTGGTTTTTTAAACCAAAGAAAGTGTCTTAGGACACACTTACAGGTTTGATGACATTTCATGAATACCTGATGCTTTCATCACTTTACTGCCTCAAAGCAGCAACATCTTGTTTTATGCTCTTAAACTGCTCAGACAAAGACCAAACGTGGATTTTACTAAACAAAACCTGTTTTTCTGGGTTTTCAACTAAAGAAAGTGTCTTAGGACACACTTCTTACAAGTTTGATGACATTCTATGAATACCTGATGCTTTCATCACTTTACTGCCTCAAAGCAGCAACATCTTGTTTTTATGTTAAACTCAATTTCAGCCCCAAGAGACCAAAAGTGATTTTACTAAACAAAACCTGTTTTCTGGGTTTTGAACCAAAGAAAGTGTCTTAGACACACTTACAAGTTTGATGACATTTTCATGAATACCTGATGCTTTCATCACTTTACTGCCTCAAAGCAGCAACATCTTGTTTTTATGCTCTTAAACTGATTTCAGCCCGCAGAGAGACCAAAAGTGGATTTATAAAACAAAACCTGTTTTCTGGTTTTTTAAACCAAAGAAAGTGTCTTAGGACACACTTCTTACAGGTTTGATGACATTTTCATGAATACCTGATGCTTTCATCACTTTACTGCCTCAAAGCAGCAACATCTTGTTTTATGCTCTTAAACTGATTCTCAGCAGCCGCAAAGAGACCAAAAGTGGATTTTACTAAACAAAACCTGTTTTCTGGTTTTTCAACCAAAGAAAGTGTCTTAGGACACACTTCTTACAAGTTTGATGACATTTTCATGAATACCTGATGCTTTCATCACTTTACTGCCTCAAAGCAGCAACATCTTGTTTTTATGCTCTTAAACTGATTCTCAGCCCGCAGAGAGACCAAAAGTGGATTTTACTAAACAAAACCTGTTTTCTGGTTTTTCAACCAAAGAAAGTGTCTTAGGACACACTTTTTACAGGTTTGATGACATTTTCATGAATACCTGATGCTTTCATCACTTTTCTGCCTAAAGCAGCAACATCTTTGTTTTTATGCTCTTAAACTGATTTCAGCCCGAGAGAGACCAAAAGTGGATTTTACTAAACAAAACCTGTTTTCTGGTTTTCAACCAAAGAAAGTGTCTTAGGACACACTTCTTACAGGTTTGATGACATTTCATGAATACCTGATGCTTTCATCTTTACTGCTTCAAAGCAGCAACATCTTGTTTTATGCTCTTAAACTGATTCTCAGCCCGCAGAGAGACCAAAGTGATTTTACTAACAAACCTGTTTTTTGGTTTTCAACTAAAGAAAGTGTCTTAGGACACACTTACAAGTTTGATGACATTTCATGAATACCTGATGCTTTCATCGCTTTTCTGCCTCAAAGCAGCAACATCTTGTTTTTATGCTCTTAAACTGCTTTTCAGCCCGAAGAGACCCAAAAGTGGATTTTACTAAACAAAACCTGTGTTTTCTGGTTTTTCAACCAAAGAAAGTGTCTTAGGACACACTTCTTACAGGTTTGATGACATTTTCATGAATACCTGATGCTTTTACTTTACTGCCTCAAAGCAGCAACATCTTGTTTTTATGCTCTTAAACTGATTCTCAGCCCGCAGAGAGACCAAAGTGGATTTTTAATAAACCTGTTTTCTGGGTTTTCAAAAAGAAAGTGTCTTAGGACACACGTCTTACAAGTTGATGCATTTTGAATATTTTTCATCACTTACTGGCTCAAAGCAGCAACTTCTTGTTTTATGCTCTTAAACTGATTCTCAGCCCCAGAGAGACCCAAAGTGAATTTTATTAAACAAAACCTGTTTTCTGTTTTCAACAAAGAAAGTGTCCTAGGACACTGTTCTTACAAGTTTGTTGACATTTGATGAATACCTGATGCTTTCATAACTTTCCTGCCTCAAGGCAGCAGCATCTTGTTTTTATGCTCTTAAACTGATTCTCAGCCCGAGAGAGACCAAAAGTGGATTTTATTAAACAACAACCTTTTTCTGGGTTTTCAACCAAAGAAAGTGTCTTAGGACACACTTCACACAAGTTTGATGACACATGAATACCTGATGCTTTCATCACTTTACTGGCTCAAAGCAACATCTTGTTTTTATGTTTTAAACTGATTCTCAGCCCCCAGAGAGACCAAAGTGAATTTTATTAAACAAAACCTGTTTTTTGGTTTTCAACCAAAGAAAGTGTCTTAGGACACACTTCTTACAAGTTTGATGACATTTTTGAATACCTGATGCTTTCACTCGCTTTGTCTCAAAGCAGCAACATCTTGTTTTTATGCTCTTAAACTGATTCTCAGCCCGCAGAGAGACCAAAAGTGGATTTTATTAAACAAAACCTGTTTTCTGGGTTTTCAACCAAAGAAAGTGTCTTAGGACACACTTCTTACAAGTTTGATGACATTTTCATGAATACCTGATGCTTTCATCACTTTACTGCCTCAAAGCAGCAACATCTTGTTTTTATGCTCTTAAACTGATTTTCCCCCACAGAGACCAAAAGTGGATTTTACTAAACAAAACCTGTTTTCTGGTTTTCAACTAAAGAAAGTGTCTTAGGACACACTTTTACAGGTTTGATGACATTTTCATGAATACCTGATGCTTTCATAGTTTACTGCCTCAAAGCAGCAAACTACTTTGTTTTTATGCTCTTAAACTGATTCTCAGCCCACAGAGAGACCAAACGTGGATTTTATTAAACAAAACCTGTTTTCTGTTTTTCAACCAAAGAAAGTGTCTTAGGGCACACTTCTTACAGGTTTGATGACATTTTCATGAATACCTGATGCTTTCATCACTTTACTGCCTCAAAGCAGCAACATCTTGTTTTATGCTCTTAAACTGATTCTCAGCCCAAGAGAGACCAAAGGATTTTTACTAAACAAAACCTGTTTTCTGTTTTCAACCAAAGAAAGTGTCTTAGGACACACTTTTACAGGTTTGATGACATTTCATGAATACCTGATGCTTTCATCACTTTACTGCCAAAGCAGCAACATCTTGTTTTATGCTCTTTTCAGCCCGCAGAGAGACATCAAAAGTGGATTTTTACTAAACAAAACCTGTTTTCTGTGTTTTTAACCAAATAAAGTGTCTTAGGACACACTTCTTACAAGTTTGATGACATTTTCATGAATACCTGATGCTTTCATCACTTTACTGCCTCAAAGCAGCAAACTACTTGTTTTTATGCTCTTAAACTGATTCTCAGCCCCCAGAGAGACCAAACGTGAATTTTATTAAACAAAATCTGTTTTCTGGGTTTTCAACCAAAGAAAGTGTCTTAGGACACACTTTTTACAGGTTTGATGACATTTTCATGAATACCTGATGCTTTCATCACTTTACTGCCTCAAAGCCGCAACATCTTGTTTTTATGCTCTTAAACTGCTTTTCAGCCCCATAAAGAGACCAACAGTGGATTTTACTAATCACAACCTTTTTTCTGGGTTTTGAACCAAATAAAGTGTCTTAGGACACACTTCTTACAAGTTTGATGACATTTCTATGAATACCTGATGCTTTCATCACTTTACTGCCTCAAAGCAGCAACATCTTGTTTTTATGCTCTTCAGCCCGCACAGACATCAAACGTGGATTTTACTAAACAAAACCTGTTTTCTGGGTTTTTGAACCAAAGAAAGTGTCTTAGGACACACTTCTTACAAGTTTGATGACATTTCTATGAATACCTGATGCTTTCATCACTTTACTGCCTCAAAGCAGCAACATCTTGTTTTTATGCTCTTAAACTGCTTTTTCAGCCAAGAGAGACCAAAAGTGGATTTTATTGAACAAAACCTGTTTTCTGGGTTTTGAACCAAAGAAAGTGTCTTAGGACACACTTCTTACAAGTTTGATGACATTTTCATGAATACCTGATGCTTTCATCACTTTACTGCCTCAAAGCAGCAACATCTTGTTTTTATGCTCTTAAACTGCTTTTCAGCCCGCAAAGAGACCAACAGTGGATTTTACTAATCACAACCATTTTTCTGGGTTTTGAACCAAAGAAAGTGTCTTAGGACACACTTCTTACAAGTTTGATGACATTTCTATGAATACCTGATGCTTTCATCACTTTACTGCCTCAAAGCAGCAACATCTTGTTTTTATGCTCTTAAAATGATTTTCAGCCCGCAGAGAGACCAAAAGTGGATTTTACTAAACAAAACCTGTTTTCTGGTTTTTCAACCAAAGAAAGTGTCTTAGGACACACTTCTTACAGGTTTGATGACATGTTCATGAATACCTGATGCTTTCATCGCTTTTCTGCTTCAAAGCAGCAACATCTTGTTTTTATGCTCTTAAACTGCTTTTCAGCCCGCAAAGAGACCAACAGTGGATTTTACTAATCACAACCTTTTTTCTGGGTTTTGAACCAAAGAAAGTGTCTTAGGACACACTTCTTACAAGTTTGATGACATTTGCATGAATACCTGATGCTTTCATCACTTTACTGCCTCAAAGCAGCAACATCTTGTTTTTATGCTCTTCAGCCCGCACAGACATCAATAGTGGATTTTACTAAACAAAACCTGTTTTCTGGGTTTTTGAACCAAAGAAAGTGTCTTAGGACACACTTCTTACAAGTTTGATGACATTTCTATCTTTCATCACTTTACTGCCTCAAAGCAGCAACATCTTGTTTTTATGCTCTTCAGCCCGCACAGACATCAAACGTGGATTTTACTAAACAAAACCTGTTTTCTGTGTTTTTGAACCAAAGAAAGTGCCTTAGGACACACTTCTTACAAGTTTGATGACATTTGCATGAATACCTGATGCTTTCATCACTTTACTGCCTCAAAGCAGCAACATCTTGTTTGTATGCTCTTAAACTGATTCTCAGCCTGCAGAGATACCAAAAGTGGAATTTACTAAACAAAACCTGTTTTCTGGTTTTTCAACCAAAGAAAGTGTTTTAGGACACACTTTTTACAGGTTTGATGACATTTTCATGAATACCTGATGCTTTCATCACTTTACTGCCTCAAAGCCGCAACATCTTGTTTTTATGCTCTTAAACTGCTTTTCAGCCCGCAAAGAGACCAACAGTGGATTTTACTAATCACAACCTTTTTTCTGGGTTTTGAACCAAAGAAAGTGTCTTAGGACACACTTCTTACAAGTTTGATGACATTTGCATGAATACCTGATGCTTTCATCACTTTACTGCCTCAAAGCAGCAAACTACTTGTTTTTATGTTCTTAAACTGATTCTCAGCCCCCAGAGAGACCAAACGTGAATTTTATTAAACAAAACCTGTTTTCTGGTTTTCAACCAAAGAAAGTGTCTTAGGACACACTTCTTACAAGTTTGATGACATTTCTATGAATACCTGATGCTTTCATCACTTTACTGCCTCAAAGCAGCAACATCTTGTTTTTATGCTCTTCAGCCCGCACAGACATCAAACGTGGATTTTACTAAACAAAACCTGTTTTCTGGGTTTTTGAAGCAAAGAAAGTGTCTTAGGACACACTTCTTACAAGTTTGATGACATTTCTATGAATACCTGATGCTTTCATCACTTTACTGCCTCAAAGCAGCAACATCTTGTTTTTATGCTCTTAAACTGCTTTTCAGCCCGCAAAGAGACCAAAAGTGGATTTTACTAATCACAACCTTTTTTCTGGTTTTGAACCAAATAAAGTGTCTTAGGACACACTTCTTACAAGTTTGATGACATTTTCATGAATACCTGATGCTTTCATCACTTTACTTCCTTAAAGCAGCAACATCTTGTTTTTATGCTCTTAAACTGCTTTTCAGCCCGCAGAGAGACCAAAAGTGGATTTTACTAAACAAAACCTGTTTTCTGGTTTTTCAACCAAAGAAAGTGTCTTAGGACACACTTCTTACAGGTTTGATGACATTTTCATGAATACCTGATGCTTTCATCACTTTACTGCCTCAAAGCCGCAACATCTTGTTTTTATGCTCTTAAACTGATTCTCAGCCCGCAGAGAGACCAAAAGTGGATTTTACTAAACAAAACCTGTTTTCTGGTTTTTCAACCAAAGAAAGTGTCTTAGGACACACTTCTTACAGGTTTGATGACATGTTCATGAATACCTGATGCTTTTATCGCTTTTCTGCTTCAAAGCAGCAACATCTTGTTTTTATGCTCTTAAACTGCTTTTCAGCCCGCAAAGAGACCAACAGTGGATTTTACTGATCACAACCTTTTTCCTGGGTTTTTCATCCAAAGAAATTGTCTTAGGACACACTTCTTACAAGTTTGATGACATTTTCATCACTTTACTGCCTCAAAGCAGCAAACTACTCTTGTTTTTATGCTCTTAAACTGATTCTCAGCCCGCAGAGAGACCAAACGTTAATTTTATTAAACAAAACCTGTTTTCTGGGTTTTCAACCAAAGAAAGTGTCTTAGGACACACTTCTTACAAGTTTGATGAGATTTTCATGAATACCTGATGCTTTCATCACTTTACTGCCTCAAAGCAGCAACATCTTGTTTTTATGCTCTTAAACTGATTTTCAGCCCAGAGAGACCAAATGTGGATTTTATTAAACAAAACCTGTTTTCTGGGTTTTCAACCAAAGAAAGTTTCTTAGGACACACTTCTTACAAGTTTGATGACATTTTCATCACTTTACTGGCTCAAAGCAGCAACATCTTGTTTTTATGCTCTTTAACTGATTCTCAGCCCGCAGAGAGACCAAAAGTGGATTTGATTAAACAAAACATGTTTCCTGGGTTTTCAACCAAAGAAATTGTCTTAGGACACACTTCTTACAAGTTTGATAACATTTTCATCACTTTACTGGCTCAAAGCAGCAACATCTTGCTTGCTGCATTATGCTCTTAAACTGATTTTCAGCCCGCAGAGACATCAAACGTGGAATTTACTAAACACAACCTTTTTCTGGGTTTTCAACCAAAGAAAGTGTCTTAGGACACACTTCTTACAGGTTTGATGACATTTTCATGAATACCTGATGCTTTCATCGCTTTTCTGCCTCAAAGCAGTAAACTACTTGTTTTTATGCTCTTAAACTGATTCTCAGCCCGAGAGAGACCAAAAGTGGATTTTATTAAACAAAACCTGTTTTCTGGGTTTTCAACCAAAGAAAGTGTCTTAGGACACACTTCTTACAAGTTTGATGACATTTTCATGAATACCTGATGCTTTCATTAGTTTACTGCCTCAAAGCAGCAAACTACTCTTGTTTTATGCTCTTAAACTGATTCTAAGCCCGCAGAGAGACCAAACGTGAATTTTATTAAACAAAACCTGTTTTCTGGGTTTTCAACCAAAGAAAGTGTCTTAGGACACACTTCTTACAAGTTTGATGACATGTTCATCACTTTACTGGCTCAAACCAGCAACATCTTGTTTTTATGCTCTTAAACTGATTCTCAGCCGGCAGAGAGACCAAAAGTGGATTTTACTAAACAAAACCTATTTTCTGGGTTTTCAACCAAAGAAAGTGTCTTAGGACACACTTCTTACAAGTTTGATGACATTTGCATGAATACCTGATGCTTTCATCGCTTTACTGTCTCAAAGCAGCAACATCTTGCTTGCTTTATGCTCTTAAACTGATTTTCAGCCCGCAGAGATATCAAACATGGAATTTACTAAACAAAACCTTTTTTGCGGGTTTTCAACAAAAGAAAGTGTCTTAGGACACACTTCTTACAAGTTTGATGACATTTTCATGAATACCTGATGCTTTCATCATTTTACTGGCTCAAAGCAGCAACATCTTGTTTTTATGCTCTTGAACTGTTTCTCAGTCCGCAGAGAGACCAAAAGTGGATTTTACAAAACAAAACCCTTTTTCTGGGTTTTCAACCAAAGAAAGTGTCTTAGGACACACTTCTTACAGATTTGATGACATTTTCATGAATACCTGATGCTTTCATCGCTTGTCTACCTCAAAGCAGCAACATCTTGTTTTTATGGTCTTAAACTGATTTTCAGCCGGCACAGAGATCAAACATGGATTTTACTAAACAAAACCTGTTTTCTGGGTTTTCAACCAAAGAAAGTGTCTTAGGACACACTTCTTACAAGTTTGATGACATGTTCATCACTTTACTGGCTCAAACCAGCAACATCTTGTTTTTATGCTCTTAAACTGATTCTCAGCCCGAGAGAGACCAAAAGTGGATTTTACTAAACAAAACCTATTTTCTGGGTTTTCAACCAAAGAAAGTGTCTTAGGACACACTTCTTACAAGTTTGATGACATTTTCATCACTTTACTGGCTCAAACCAGCAACATCTTGTTTTTATGCTCTTAAACTGATTCTCAGCCCGAGAGAGACCAAAAGTGGATTTTACTAAACAAAACCTATTTTCTGGGTTTTCAACCAAAGAAAGTGTCTTAGGACACACTTCTTACAAGTTTGATGACATGTTCATCACTTTACTGGCTCAAACCAGCAACATCTTGTTTTTATGCTCTTAAACTGATTCTCAGCCCGAGAGAGACCAAAAGTGGATTTTACTAAACAAAACCTATTTTCTGGGTTTTCAACCAAAGAAAGTGTCTTAGGACACACTTCTTACAAGTTTGATGACATTTTCATCACTTAACTGGCTCAAAGCAGCAAACTACTTGTTTTCATGCTCTTAAACTGATTCTCAGCCCCCAGAGAGACCAAACGTGAATTTTATTAAACAAAACCTGTTTTCTGGGTTTTCAACCAAAGAAAGTTTCTTAGGACACACTTCTTACAAGTTTGATGACATTTTCATCACTTTACTGGCTCAAAGCAGCAACATATTGTTTTTATGCTCTTTAACTGATTCTCAGCCCGCAGAGAGACCAAAAGTGGATTTTATTAAACAAAATCTGTTTTCTGGGTTTTCAACCAAAGAAAGTGTCTTAGGACACACTTCTTACAAGTTTGATGACATTTTCATGAATACCTGATGCTTTCATCGCTTGTCTACCTCAAAGCAGCAACATCTTGTTTTTATGGTCTTAAACTGATTTTCAGCCGCACAGAGATCAAACATGGATTTTACTAAACAAAACCTGTTTTCTGGGTTTTCAACCAAAGAAAGTGTCTTAGGACACACTTCTTACAAGTTTGATGACATTTGCATGAATACCTGATGCTTTCATCACTTTACTGCCTCAAAGCAGCAAACTACTTGTTTTTATGCTCTTAAACTGATTTTCAGCCCGCAGAGAGACCAAAAGTGGATTTTATTAAACAAAACCTGTTTTCTGTGTTTTCAACCAAAGAAAGTGTCTTAGGACACACTTCTTACAAGTTTGATGACATTTTCATCACTTTACTGGCTCAAACCAGCAACATCTTGTTTTTATGCTCTTAAACTGATTCTCAGCCCGAGAGAGACCAAAAGTGGATTTTACTAAACAAAACCTATTTTCTGGGTTTTCAACCAAAGAAAGTGTCTTAGGACACACTTCTTACAAGTTTGATGACATTTTCATCACTTAACTGGCTCAAAGCAGCAAACTACTTGTTTTCATGCTCTTAAACTGATTCTCAGCCCCAGAGAGACCAAACGTGAATTTTATTAAACAAAACCTGTTTTCTGGGTTTTCAACCAAAGAAAGTTTCTTAGGACACACTTCTTACAAGTTTGATGACATTTTTCATCACTTTACTGGCTCAAAGCAGCAACATATTGTTTTATGCTCTTTAACTGATTCTCAGCCCGCAGAGAGACCAAAAGTGGATTTTATTAAACAAAATCTGTTTTCTGGGTTTTCAACCAAAGAAAGTGTCTTAGGACACACTTCTTACAAGTTTGATGACATTTTCATGAATACCTGATGCTTTCATCGCTTGTCTACCTCAAAGCAGCAACATCTTGTTTTTATGGTCTTGAACTGATCTTCAGTCCGCACAGAGATCCAACATGCATTTTACTAAACAAAACCTGTTTTCTGGTTTTCAACCAAAGAAAGTGTCTTAGGACACACTTCTTACAAGTTTGATGACATTTGCATGAATACCTGATGCTTTCATCACTTTACTGCCTCAAAGCAGCAAAATCTTGTTTTTATGCTCTTAAACTGATTTTCAGCCCGCAGAGAGACCAAAAGTGTATTTTATTAAACAAAACCTGTTTTCTGTGTTTTCAACCAAAGAAAGTGTCTTAGGACACACTTCTTACAGGTTTGATGACATTTTCATGAATACCTGATGCTTTCATTAGTTTACTGCCTCAAAGCAGCAAACTACTCTTGTTGATAAAGATGTGAGATGGCGCCGAGATGGCAGCCTCGGTATTCGCTTCTCGTACTTTTTCTGTTTTTGTTTGTTTGTCTCGTCTCCAGCTCTCCTCTCTGATCACATACAGCAGGGAGGTACTCTTAAACCTTCAGCAATCCACCGGTCAAACTTTTTTCACGGTTTTCATTGAACCGAATACTTTACAGAGACTTTGGTTGGAGGAGCAGCGTTTTTCTTTGAATCGCCGCAGACGCCGACGTGGGAAGCCAGCGCAGGAGCGCCATAAAGTGCGCCGACGCTGATTTCGAACTGCGCCCCGTCAATTCACCTGGCGAACGTCCGCTCTCTGGCGAACAAGATTGATGAACTGATGCTTCTAAACAAAGCCAACACGGACTTTAGTAGATCTGCCGCCTCTGCTTCACGAAACCTGGCTCGGGCGCATCCCGGACAGCGCACTACATCTGCCGGCTTCTAACTCCACCGAAGCGGACCGCCACGGCTCTGTCGGGAAAACGAGGGGAGGCGGATCTGCTTTTATATTAACGTAGGTTGGTGCACAGATGTCACAGTGTTAATGGAATCATGCAGCCCTCACCTAGAAACACTTTTAATAGACTGCAAACCATTTTATTCACCGCGGGAGTTCTCCTCATTCATTCTGGCCGGTGTGTACATCCCACCTCAGGCCTGTGTGAGTGAGGCACTCCAACACCTGGCTGAGCAGATCACCACCATGGAGCACAAACACCCAGACTCCCTGCTCATTGTTCTTGGGGACTTTAACAGAGCAAACCTCAGCAAAGAACTGCCTAAATACAGACAGCATATCAAGTGTTGCACCTGGACCAAACACACTGGACCACTGCTACACTGTTCTGAAAGATGCATATCACTCAGTCCCCCGTGCAGCTTTGGGACTATCTGATCATTGTCTGGTCCATCTTCTGCCGTCCTACAGGCAGAAACTAAAATCTGCAAAGCCTGTGGTGAAGACTGTGAAGAGATGGACCAATGAGGCCAAGCTGGAGCTACAGTCCTGCTTTGCCTCCACTGATTGGAGTGTTTTGAGGCTGCTGCTACAGACCTGGACGGGCTCACTGACACTGTGACATCCTACATCAGTTTTTGTGAGGACATGTGTGTGCCGACTAAAACCTTCTGCACATACAACAACAATAAACCCTGGTTCACTGCAGGACTCAGGCAGCTTTGTCGGGCTAAAGAGGAGGCCTACAGTGGTGGGGACAGGATTCTCTACAACCAGGCCAGAAACTCCTGACGAGGGAGACTGTTAGCTAAGAAGAGCTATACTGATAAGCTGGAAAAGAAGTTTTCAGCCAACGACCCTCGTCAGTCTGGAGAGGCCTGGAAGTACTCACCAAGTACAAGAGACCATGCCCCCCCACTGTGGACAATCAGCGCCTGGCCGCCGACCCGAATGTGTTCTAGCGCAGGCCCACCACGCCCACTTCCGCCACGCCCAACTGCCCCATGAACACACAACGATCTGCCTCCCTCTCACCTCCCCCACCCAACCCCCCACCGGCACTGACGATCTGGAAGAGGATGTGAGTCGGCTCTTTCAGAGACAGAAGATCAGGAAGGCTCGGCCCAGACGGTGTGTCCCCTCCTGCCTGAAAGCCTGTGCTGACCAGCTGGCCCCCATCTTCACGGAGATCTTCAACCGATCACTGGAGCTGTGTGAAGTCCCTTCCTGCTTCAAGCGCTCCTGATCATCCCGTCCCCAAGAAATCCTCCATCACAGGATTAAATGACTACAGACCCGTTGCCCTGACGTCTGTGGTCATGAAGTCCTTTGAAAGACTTGTGTTGACCCACCTGAAGGACATCACAGGCCCCTGTTGGACCCCTGCAGTTTGCCCTATCGCAAACAGGTCGGTGGATGATGCGGTCAATATGGGACTGCACTATATACTGCAACACCTCGAATCCCCAGGGACAAACGCAAGGGTTCTGTTCAGGACTTCAGCCTCGCATTCAACACGATCATCCCGGAGCTTCTTCATCCCAAACTCTGCCAGCTCACGTGCCAGCCCCACCTGTCGGTGGATCACTAACTTCCTGACAGACAGGACGCAGCAGGTGAGGCTGGGAAAAACCATATCCAGCACCCGGACCATCAGTACCGGTGCGCCCCAGGGATGTGTGCTCTCTCCACTGCTCTTCTCCCTCTACACCAACGAGTGCACCTCAGGGGACCCGTCTGTTAAACTCCTGAAGTTCGCAGACGACACAACGGTCATCGGCCTCATCAGGAACGGTGACGAGTCTGCGTACAGACGGGAGGTTGAACAGCTGGTCCTCTGGTGTGGTGAGAACCACCTGGAGCTGAACAAGCTCAAGACTGTGGAGATGACAGTGGACTTCAGGAGGAGCCCCCAGCACCGCCCCCCCTCACCATACACAATAGCAGTGTGCCCGCGGGCGAGACCTTCAGGTTTCTGGGATCCACAATCTCCCAGGACCTGAAGTGGGCCTCCAACATCAACACCATCCGGAAAAAGGCCCAGCAGAGGCTGTACTTCCTGCGCCAGCTCAGGAAGTACAGCCTGCCTCAGGAGCTGCTGATCCTCTTCTACACCGCCATCATCCAGTCCGTCCTCTGCTCCTCCATCACTGTGTGGTTTGGATCGGCCACCAAACAGGACAGAGGCAGACTACAGCGGATCGTCAGGTCGGCAGAGAGAACTATTGGTTCCAGCCTGCCTCCATCCTGGACTTGTACACCTCCAGAGTCAGGAAGCGGGCTGGAAAGATCACTACAGACCCGTCACACCCTGGACACAAGCTGTTCCAACTCCTCCTCCCTGGGAGGCGCTACAGAGCCCTGTACGCCAAAACTACCAGACACAAAAACAGCTTCTTCCCTCTGGCTGTCACCCTGATGAACAGTTGATCAGACTCTCCATCTGCACTATCTGCACTTTTTTAACTACTGCCTTTAATGTCTTTTTGAATCTTTTTTATATTTATCTAGTTTAATGTATATTGTGTATGTATGAGAGAGCAAAGTGGAACCGGAGACAAATTCCATGTATGTGAACACTTTCATGGCCATTAAAGCTGATTCTGATTTTTATGCTCTTAAACTGATTCTAAGCCCGCAGAGAGACCAAACGTGAATTTTATTAAACAAAACCTGTTTTCTGGGTTTTCAACCAAAGAAAGTGTCTTAGGACACACTTCTTACAAGTTTGATGACATGTTCATCACTTTACTGGCTCAAACCAGCAACATCTTGTTTTTATGCTCTTAAACTGATTCTCAGCCCGAGAGAGACCAAAAGTGGATTTTACTAAACAAAACCTATTTTCTGGGTTTTCAACCAAAGAAAGTGTCTTAGGACACACTTCTTACAAGTTTGATGACATTTTCATGAATACCTGATGCTTTCATCGCTTGTCTACCTCAAAGCAGCAACATCTTGTTTTTATGGTCTTAAACTGATTTTCAGCCGGCACAGAGATCAAACATGGATTTTACTAAACAAAACCTGTTTTCTGGGTTTTCAACCAAAGAAAGTGTCTTAGGACACACTTCTTACAAGTTTGATGACATGTTCATCACTTTACTGGCTCAAACCAGCAACATCTTGTTTTTATGCTCTTAAACTGATTCTCAGCCCGAGAGAGACCAAAAGTGGATTTTACTAAACAAAACCTATTTTCTGGGTTTTCAACCAAAGAAAGTGTCTTAGGACACACTTCTTACAAGTTTGATGACATTTTCATCACTTTACTGGCTCAAACCAGCAACATCTTGTTTTTATGCTCTTAAACTGATTCTCAGCCCGAGAGAGACCAAAAGTGGATTTTACTAAACAAAACCTATTTTCTGGGTTTTCAACCAAAGAAAGTGTCTTAGGACACACTTCTTACAAGTTTGATGACATGTTCATCACTTTACTGGCTCAAACCAGCAACATCTTGTTTTTATGCTCTTAAACTGATTCTCAGCCCGAGAGAGACCAAAAGTGGATTTTACTAAACAAAACCTATTTTCTGGGTTTTCAACCAAAGAAAGTGTCTTAGGACACACTTCTTACAAGTTTGATGACATTTTCATCACTTAACTGGCTCAAAGCAGCAAACTACTTGTTTTCATGCTCTTAAACTGATTCTCAGCCCCCAGAGAGACCAAACGTGAATTTTATTAAACAAAACCTGTTTTCTGGGTTTTCAACCAAAGAAAGTGTCTTAGGACACACTTCTTACAAGTTTGATGACATTTTCATCACTTAACTGGCTCAAAGCAGCAAACTACTTGTTTTCATGCTCTTAAACTGATTCTCAGCCCCCAGAGAGACCAAACGTGAATTTTATTAAACAAAACCTGTTTTCTGGGTTTTCAACCAAAGAAAGTTTCTTAGGACACACTTCTTACAAGTTTGATGACATTTTCATCACTTTACTGGCTCAAAGCAGCAACATATTGTTTTTATGCTCTTTAACTGATTCTCAGACCGCAGAGAGACCAAAAGTGGATTTTATTAAACAAAATCTGTTTTCTGGGTTTTCAACCAAAGAAAGTGTCTTAGGACACACTTCTTACAAGTTTGATGACATTTTCATGAATACCTGATGCTTTCATCGCTTGTCTACCTCAAAGCAGCAACATCTTGTTTTTATGGTCTTAAACTGATTTTCAGCCGGCACAGAGATCAAACATGGATTTTACTAAACAAAACCTGTTTTCTGGGTTTTCAACCAAAGAAAGTGTCTTAGGACACACTTCTTACAAGTTTGATGACATTTGCATGAATACCTGATGCTTTCATCACTTTACTGCCTCAAAGCAGCAAAATCTTGTTTTTATGCTCTTAAACTGATTTTCAGCCCGCAGAGAGACCAAAAGTGTATTTTATTAAACAAAACCTGTTTTCTGTGTTTTCAACCAAAGAAAGTGTCTTAGGACACACTTCTTACAGGTTTGATGACATTTTCATGAATACCTGATGCTTTCATTAGTTTACTGCCTCAAAGCAGCAAACTACTCTTGTTTTTATGCTCTTAAACTGATTCTAAGCCCGCAGAGAGACCAAACGTGAATTTTATTAAACAAAACCTGTTTTCTGGGTTTTCAACCAAAGAAAGTGTCTTAGGACACACTTCTTACAAGTTTGATGACATGTTCATCACTTTACTGGCTCAAACCAGCAACATCTTGTTTTTATGCTCTTAAACTGATTCTCAGCCCGAGAGAGACCAAAAGTGGATTTTACTAAACAAAACCTATTTTCTGGGTTTTCAACCAAAGAAAGTGTCTTAGGACACACTTCTTACAAGTTTGATGACATTTGCATGAATACCTGATGCTTTCATCACTTTACTGCCTCAAAGCAGCAACATCTTGTTTTTATGCTCTTAAACTGATTTCCAGCCCGCAGAGAGTCCAAAAGTGGATTATTCTAAACAAAGCCTGTTTTCTGGGTTTTCAACCAAAGAAAGTGTCTTAGGACATATTTCGTACAGGTTTGATGACATTTTCATGAATACCTGATGCTTTCATCACTTTACTGGCTCAAAGCAGCAACATCTTGCTTGCTGCTTTATGCTCTTAAACTGATTTTCAGCCCGCAGAGAGACCAAAAGTGTATTTTATTAAACAAAACCTGTTTTCTGTGTTTTCAACCAAAGAAAGTGTCTTAGGACACACTTCTTACAGGTTTGATGACATTTTCATGAATACCTGATGCTTTCATTAGTTTACTGCCTCAAAGCAGCAAACTACTCTTGTTTTTATGGTCTTAAACTGATTCTAAGCCCGCAGAGAGACCAAACGTGAATTTTATTAAACAAAACCTGTTTTCTGGGTTTTCAACCAAAGAAAGTGTCTTAGGACACACTTCTTACAAGTTTGATGACATTTTCATCACTTTACTGGCTCAAAGCAGCAACATCTTGTTTTTATGCTCTTTAACTGATTCTCAGCCCGCAGAGAGACCAAAAGTGGATTTGATTAAACAAAACCTGTTTCCTGGGTTTTCAACCAAAGAAATTGTCTTAGGACACACTTCTTACAAGTTTGATGACATTTGCATGAATACCTGATGCTTTCATCACTTTACTGCCTCAAAACAGCAAACTACTTGTTTTTATGCTCTTAAACTGATTCTCAGCCCCCAGAGAGACCAAACGTGAATTTTATTAAACAAAACCTGTTTCCTGGGTTTTCAAACAAAGAAAGTGTCTTAGGACACACTTCTTACAAGTTTGATAACATTTTCATCACTTTACTGGCTCAAAGCAGCAACATCTTGTTTTTATGCTCTTAAACTGATTCTCAGCCCGAGAGAGACCAAAAGAGGATTTTATTAAACAAAATGTGTTTTCTGGGTTTTCAACCAGAGAAAGTGTCTTAGGACACACTTCTTACAAGTTTGATGACATTTGCATGAATACCTGATGCTTTCATGACTTTACTGTCTCAAAGCAGCAAACTACTTGTTTGTTATGCTCTTAAACTGATTCTCAACCCGAGAGAGACCAAAAGTGGATTTTATTAAAAAAAAACCTGTTTTCTGGGTTTTCAACCAAAGACAGTGTCTTAGGACACACTTCGTACAGGTTTGATTACATTTTCATTAATACCTGATGCTTTCATCGCTTGTCTACCTCAAAACAGCAACATCTTGTTTTTATGGTCTTAAACTGATTTTCAGCCGGCACAGAGATCAAACGTGGATTTTACTAAACAAAACCTGTTTTCTGGGTTTTCAACCAAATAAAGTGTCTTAGGACACACTTCTTACAAGTTTGATGACATTTGCATGAATACCTGATGCTTTCATCACTTTACTGCCTCAAAGCAGCAAAATCTTGTTTTTATGCTCTTAAACTGATTTTCAGCCCGCAGAGAGACCAAAAGTGTATGTTATTAAACAAAACCTGTTTTCTGTGTTTTCAACCAAAGAAAGTGTCTTAGGACACACTTCTTACAGGTTTGATGACATTTTCATGAATACCTGATGCTTTCATTACTTTACTGCCTCAAAGCAGCAAACTACTCTTGTTTTTATGCTCTTAAACTGATTCTAAGCCCGCAGAGAGACCAAACGTGAATTTTATTAAACAAAACCTGTTTTCTGGGTTTTCAACCAAAGAAAGTTTCTTAGGACACACTTCTTACAAGTTTGATGACATTTTCATCACTTTACTGGCTCAAAGCAGCAACATCTTGTTTTTATGCTCTTAAACTGATTCTCAGCCCGAGAGAGACCAAAAGTGGATTTTACTAAACAAAACCTATTTTCTGGGTTTTCAACCAAAGAAAGTGTCTTAGGACACACTTCTTACAAGTTTGATGACATTTGCATGAATACCTGATGCTTTCATCACTTTACTGACTCAAAGCAGCAACATCTTGTTTTTATGCTCTTAAACTGATTCTCAGTCCGCAGAGAGACCAAAAGTGGATTTTACTAAACAAAACCTATTTTCTGGGTTTTCAACCAAAGAAAGTGTCTTAGGACACACTTCGTACAGGTTTGATGACATTTTCATGAATACCTGATGCTTTCATCGCTTTACTGTCTCAAAGCAGCAACATCTTGCTTGCTGCTTTATGCTCTTAAACTGATTTTCAGCCGGCAGAGACATCAAACATGGAATTTACTAAACAAAACCTTTTTTCTGGGTTTTCAACAAAAGAAAGTGTCTTAGGACACACTTCTTACAAGTTTGATGACATTTTCATGAATACCTGATGCTTTCATCATTTTACTGGCTCAAAGCAGCAACATCTTGTTTTTATGCTCTTGAACTGTTTCTCAGTCCGCAGAGAGACCAAAAGTGGATTTTACAAAACAAAACCCTTTTTCTGGGTTTTCAACCAAAGAAAGTGTCTTAGGACACACTTCTTACAGATTTGATGACATTTTCATGAATACCTGATGCTTTCATCGCTTTTCTGCCTCAAAGCAGCAACATCTTGTTTTTATGCTCTTAAACTGCTTTTCAGCCCGCAAAGAGACCAAAAGTGGATTTTACTAAACACAACCTTTTTTCTGGGTTTTGAACCAAAGAAAGTGTCTTAGGACACAATTCTTACAAGTGTGATTACATTTGCATGAATACCTGATGCTTTCATCACTTTACTGCCTCAAAGCAGCAAACTACTCTTGTTTTTATGCTCTTAAACTGATTCTCAGCCCGAGAGAGACCAAAAGTGGATTTTATTAAACAAAACCTGTTTTCTGGGTTTTCAACCAAAGAAAGTTTCTTAGGACACACTTCTTACAAGTTTGATGACATTTTCATCACTTTACTGGCTCAAAGCAGCAACATCTTATTTTTATGCTCTTTAACTGATTATCAGCCGGCAGAGGGATCAAACGTGGATTTTACTAAACAAAACCTGTTTTCTGGGTTTTCAACCAAAGAAAGTGTCTTAGGACACACTTCTTACAGGTTTGATGACATGTTCATGAATACCTGATGCTTTCATCGCTTTTCTGCCTCAAAGCAGCAACATCTTGCTTGCTGCTTTATGCTCTTAAACTGATTTTCAGCCCGCAGAGACATCAAACATGGAATTTAGAAAACAAAACCTGTTTTCTGGGTTTTCAACCAAAGAAAGTGTCTTAGGACACACTTCTTACAAGTTTGATGACATTTTCATGAATACCTGATGCTTTCATCGCTTTTCTACCTCAAAGCAGCAACATCTTGTTTTTATCCTCTTAAACTGATTTTCAGCCCGCAGAGAGACCAAAAGTGGATTTTATTTAACAAAACCTGTTTTCTGGGTTTTCAACCAAAGAAAGTGTCTTAGGACACACTTCTTACAGTTTTGATGACATTTTCATGAATACCTGATGCTTTCATCACTTTACTGCCTCAAAGCAGCAAACTACTTGTTTTATGCTCTTAAACTGATTCTCAGCCCCCAGAGAGACCAAATGTGAATTTTATTAAACAAAACCTGTTTTCTGGGTTTTCAACCAAAGAAAGTTTCTTAGGACACACTTCTTACAAGTTTGATGACATTTTCATCACTTTACTGGCTCAAAGCAGCAACATCTTATTTTTATGCTCTTTAACTGATTATCAGCTCGAGAGAGACCAAAAGTGGATTTTATTAAACAAAACCTTTTTTCTGGGTTTTCAACCAAAGAAAGTGTCTTAGGACACACTTTGTACAGGTTTGATGACATTTTCATGAATACCTGATGCTTTCATCACTTTACTGCCTCAAAGCAGCAAACTACTTGTTTTATGCTCTTAAACTGATTCTCAGCCCCCAGAGAGACCAAATGTGAATTTTATTAAACAAAACCTGTTTTCTGGGTTTTCAACCAAAGAAAGTTTCTTAGGACACACTTCTTACAAGTTTGATGACATTTTCATCACTTTACTGGCTCAAAGCAGCAACATCTTATTTTTATGCTCTTTAACTGATTATCAGCTCGAGAGAGACCAAAAGTGGATTTTATTAAACAAAACCTTTTTTCTGGGTTTTCAACCAAAGAAAGTGTCTTAGGACACACTTTGTACAGGTTTGATGACATGTTCATGAATACCTGATGCTTTCATCGCTTTTCTGCCTTAAAGCAGCAACATCTTGCTTGCTGCTTTATGCTCTTAAACTGATTTTCAGCCCGCAGAGACATCAAACATGGAATTTACTAAACAAAACCTGTTTTCTGGGTTTTCAACGAAAGAAAGTGTCTCAGGACACACTTCTTACAAGTTTGATGACATTTTCATGAATACCTGATGCTTTCATCGCTTTTCTACCTCAAAGCAGCAACATCTTGTTTTTATCCTCTTAAACTGATTTTCAGCCCGCAGAGACATCAAACATGGAATTTACTAAACAAAACATTTTTTCTGGGTTTTGAACCAAAGAAAGTGTCTTAGGACACAATTCTTACAAGTGTGATTACATTTGCATGAATACTTGATGCTTTCATCACTTTACTGCCTCAAAGCAGCAAACTACTCTTGTTATTATGCTCTTAAACTGATTCTCAGCCCGAGAGAGACCAAAAGTGGATTTTATTAAACAAAACCTGTTTTCTGGGTTTTCAACCAAAGAAAGTGTCTTAGGACACACTTCTTACAAGTTTGATGACATTTTCATCACTTAACTTGCTCAAAGCAGCAAACTACTTGTATATATGCTCTTAAACTGATTCTCAGCCCCCAGAGAGACCAAACGTGAATTTTATTAAACAAAACCTGTTTCCTGGGTTTTCAACCAAAGAAATTGTCTCAGGACACACTTCTTACAAGTTTGATGACATTTGCATGAATACCTGATGCTTTCATCACTTTACTGCCTCAAAGCAGCAACATCTTGTTTTTATGCTCTTAAACAGATTTTCAGCCCGCAGAGAGACCAAAAGTGGATTTTACTAAACAAAACCTTTTTTCTGGGTTTTCAACCAAAGAAAGTGTCTTAGGACACACTTCTTACAGGTTTGATGACATTGTCATGAATACCTGATGCTTTCATCACTTTACTGCCTCAAAACAGCAAACTACTTGTTTTTATGCTCTTAAACTGATTCTCAGCCCCCAGAGAGACCAAACGTGAATTTTATTAAACAAAACCTGTTTCCTGGGTTTTCAAACAAAGAAAGTGTCTTAGGACACACTTCTTACAAGTTTGATAACATTTTCATCACTTTACTGGCTCAAAGCAGCAACATCTTGTTTTTATGCTCTTAAACTGATTCTCAGCCCGAGAGAGACCAAAAGAGGATTTTATTAAACAAAATGTGTTTTCTGGGTTTTCAACCAGAGAAAGTGTCTTAGGACACACTTCTTACAAGTTTGATGACATTTGCATGAATACCTGATGCTTTCATGACTTTACTGTCTCAAAGCAGCAAACTACTTGTTTGTTATGCTCTTAAACTGATTCTCAACCCGAGAGAGACCAAAAGTGGATTTTATTAAAAAAAAACCTGTTTTCTGGGTTTTCAACCAAAGACAGTGTCTTAGGACACACTTCGTACAGGTTTGATTACATTTTCATTAATACCTGATGCTTTCAT
>JAYMGU010000048.1:285541-331474 GCA_036178185.1 Liparis tanakae
TCTTTGGTTGAAAATCCAGAAAACAGGTTTTGTTTAATAAATTCCATTTTGATCTCTCTGCGGGCTGAGAATCAGTTTAAGAGCATATAAGCAGCAAGCAAGATGTTGCTGCTTTGAGCCAGTAAAGTGATGAAATCATCAGGTATTCATGTCATCAAACTTGTAAGAAGTGTGTCCTAAGACACTTTCTTTGGTTGAAAACCCAGAAAACAGGTTTTGTTTAATAAAATCCACTTTTGGTCTCTCTGCGGTCTGAGAATCAGTTTAAGAGCATAAAAAAAGATGTTGCTGCTTTGAGCCAGTAAAGTCATGAAAATGTCAACAAACTTGTAAGAAGTGTGTCCTAAGACACTTTCTTTGGTTGAAAACCCAGAAAACAGGTTTTGTTTAATAAAATCCACTTTTGGTCTCTCTGGGGGCTGAGAATCAGTTTAAGAGCATAATAAACAAGATGTTGCTGCTTTGAGGCAGTAAAGTGATGAAAGCATCAGGTATTCATGCAAATGTCATCAAACTTGTAAGAAGTGTGTCCTAAGACACTTTCTTTGGTTGAAAACCCAGAAAACAGGTTTTGTTTTATAAAATCCACTTTTGATCTCTCTGGGGCTGAGAATCAGTTTAAGAGCATAAAACAAGATGTTGCTGCTTTGAGCCAGTAAAGTGATGAAAATCAGTGATGAAAATGTCATCAAACTTGTAAGAAGTGTGTCCTAAGACACTTTCTTTGGTTGAAAACCCAGAAAACAGGTTTTGTTTAGTAAAATCCACGTTTGATCACTGTGCGGTCTGAAAATCAATTTAAGAGCATAAAAACAAGATGTTGCTGCTTTGAGGCAGAAAAGCGATGAAAGCATCAGGTATTCATGAAAATGTCATCAAACCTGTAAGAAGTGTGTCCTAAGACACTTTCTTTGTTGAAACCAGAAAACAGGTTTTGTTTAATAAAATTCACGTTTGGTCTCTCTGGGGGCTGAGAATCAGTTTAAGAGCATAAAAAAAGGTGTTGCTGCTTTGAGGCAGTAAAGTGATGAAAGCATCAGGTATTCATGCAAATGTCATCAAACTTGTAAGAAGTGTGTCCTAAGACACTTTCTTTGGTTGAAAACCCAGAAAACAGGTTTTGTTTAATAAAATCCACTTTTGGTCTCTCTGGGGGCTGAGAATCAGTTTAAGAGCATCAAAACAAGATGTTGCTGCTTTGAGCCAGTAAAGTGATGACAATGTCATCAAACTTGTAAGAAGTGTGTCCTAAGACACTTTCTTTGGTTGAAAACCCAGAAAACAGGTTTTGTTTAATAAAATTCACGTTTGGTCTCTCTGGGGCTGAGAATCAGTTTAAGAGCATAAAAAAGATGTTGCTGCTTTGAGCAGTAAAAGTGATGAAAGCATCAGGTATTATGAAAATGTCATCAAACTTGTAAGAAGTGTGTCCTACGACACTTTCTTTGGTTGAAAACCCAGAAAAAAGGTTTTGTTTAATAAAATCCACGTTTGGTCTCTCTGCGAGCTGGAAATCAGTTTAAGAGCATAAAAACAAGATGTTGCTGCTTTGAGCCAGTAAAGTGATGAACGCATCAGGTAAAATGTCATCAAACTTGTAAGAAGTGTGTCCTAAGACACTTTCTTTGGTTGAAAACCCAGAAAACAGGTTTTGTTTAATAAAATCCACGTTTGGTCTCTCTGGGGCTGATAATCAGTTTAAGAGCATATAAACAAGATGTTGCTGCTTTGAGGCAGTAAAGTGATGAAAGCATCAGGTATTCATGAAAATGTCATCAAACTTGTAAGAAGTGTGTCCTAAGACACTTTCTTTGGTTGAAAACCCAGAAAACAGGTTTTGTTTTGTAAAATCCAGTTTTGATCTCTCTGCGGGCTGAAAATCAGTTTAAGAGCATAAAAACAAGATGTTGCTGCTTTGAGACAGTAAAGTGATGAAAGCATCAGGTATTCATGAAAATGTCATCAAACTTGTAAGAAGTGTGTCCTAAGACACTTTCTTTGGTTGAAAACCCAGAAAACAGGTTTTGTTTAATAAAATCCATGTTTGATGTCTCTCTGCGGCTGAAAATCAGTTTAAGAGCATAAAGCAACAAGATGTTGCTGCTTTGAGACAGTAAAGCGATGAAAGCATCAGGTATTCATGAAAATGTCATCAAACCTGTACGAAGTGTGTCCTAAGACACTTTCTTTGGTTGAAAACCCAGAAAACAGGTTTTGTTTAATAAAATCCACTTTTGGTCTCTCTCGGGCTAAGAATCAGTTTAAGAGCATGAAAACAAGATGTTGCTGCTTTGAGGCAGTAAAGTGATGAAAGCATCAGGTATTCATGCAAATGTCATCAAACTTGTAAGAAGTGTGTCCTAAGACACTTTCTTTGGTTGAAAACCCAGAAAACAGGTTTTGTTCAGTAAAATCCACGTTTGATATCTCTGCGGGCTGAAAATAAGTTTAAGAGCATTAAGCAGCAAGCAAGATGTTGCTGCTTTGAGCCAGTAAAGTGATGAAATCATCAGGTATTCATAGAAATGTCATCAAACTTGTAAGAAGTGTGTCCTAAGACACTTTCTTTGGTTGAAAACCCAGAAAACAGGTTTTGTTTAGTAAAATCCACGTTTGATCACTGTGCGGTCTGAAAATCAATTTAAGAGCATAAAAACAAGATGTTGCTGCTTTGAGGCAGAAAAGCGATGAAAGCATCAGGTATTCATGAAAATGTCATCAAACCTGTAAGAAGTGTGTCCTAAGACACTTTCTTTGGTTGAAAACCCAGAAAACAGGTTTTGTTTTGTAAAATCCAGTTTTGGTCTCTCTGCGGACTGAGAATCAGTTTAAGAGCATAAAAACAAGATGTTGCCGCTTTGAGACAGTAAAATGATGAAAGCATCAGGTATTCATGAAAATGTCATCAAACTTGTAAGAAGTGTGTCCTAAGACACTTTCTTTTGTTGAAAAAACAGAAAAAAGGTTTTGTTTATTAAATTCCATGTTTGATGTCTCTGCGGGCTGAAAATCAGTTTAAGAGCATAAAGCAGCAAGCAAGATGTTGCTGCTTTGAGACAGTAAAGCGATGAAAGCATCAGGTATTCATGAAAATGTCATCAAACCTGTACGAAGTGTGTCCTAAGACACTTTCTTTGGTTGAAAACCCAGAAAACAGGTTTTGTTTAATAAAATCCACTTTTGGTCTCTCTCGGGCTAAGAATCAGTTTAAGAGCATAAAAACAAGATGTTGCTGCTTTGAGCCAGTAAAGTGATGAAAATGTCATCAAACTTGTAAGAAGTGTGTCCTAAGACACTTTCTTTGGTTGAAAACCCAGAAAACAGGTTTTGTTTAATAAAATTCACGTTTGGTCTCTCTGCGGGCTTAGAATCAGTTTAAGAGCATAAAAACAAGAGTAGTTTGCTGCTCTGAGGCAGTAAAGTGATGAAAGCATCAGGTATTCATGAAAATGTCATCAAACCTGTAAGAAATGTGTCCTAAGACACTTTCTTTGGTTGAAAACCCAGAAAACAGGTTTTGTTTAATAAAATACACTTTTGGTCTCTCTGCGGGCTGAAAATCAGTTTAAGAGCATGAAAACAAGATGTTGCTGCTTTGAGACAGTAAAGTCATGAAAGCATCAGGTATTCATGCAAATGTCATCAAACTTGTAAGAAGTGTGTCCTAAGACACTTTCTTTGGTTGAAAACCCAGAAAACAGGTTTTGTTCAGTAAAATCCACGTTTGATCTCTGTGCGGGCTGAAAATCAGTTTAAGAGCATAAAAACAAGATGTTGCTGCTTTGAGGCAGTAAAGTGATGAAAGCATCAGGTATTCATGCAAATGTCATCAAACTTGTAAGAAATGTGTCCTAAGACACTTTCTCTGGTTGAAAACCCAGAAAACAGGTTTTGTTTAATAAAATCCACTTTTGGTCTCTCTCGGGCTGAGAATCAGTTTAAGAGCATAAAAACAAGATGTTGCTGCTTTGAGCCAGTAAAGTGATGAAAATGTCATCAAACTTTTAAGAAGTGTGTCCTAAGAAACTTTCTTTGGTTGAAAACCCAGAAAACAGGTTTTGTTTAATAAAATTCACGTTTGGTCTCTCTAGGGGCTGAGAATCAGTTTAAGAGCATAACAACAAGTAGTTTGCTGCTTTGAGGCAGTTAAGTGATAAAAGCATCAGGTATTCATGAAAATGTCATCAAACCTGTAAGAAGTGTGTCCTAAGACACTTTCTTTGGTTGAAAACCCAGAAAACAGGTTTTGTTTAATAAAATCCACTTTTGGACTCTCTGCGGGCTGAAAATCAGTTTAAGAGCATAAAAACAAGATGTTGCTGCTTTGAGGCAGTAAAGTGATGAAATCATCAGGTATTCATAGAAATGTCATCAAACTTGTAAGAAGTGTGTCCTAAGACACTTTCTTTGGTTGAAAACCCAGAAAACAGGTTTTGTTTAGTAAAATCCACGTTTGATCTCTGTGCGGGCTGAGAATCAGTTTAAGAGCATAACAAACAAGTAGTTTGCTGCTTTGAGACAGTAAAGTCATGAAAGCATCAGGTATTCATGCAAATGTCATCAAACTTGTAAGAAGTGTGTCCTAAGAAACTTTCTTTGGTTGAAAAACCAGAAAAAAGGTTTTGTTTATTAAATTCCATGTTTGATGTCTCTGCGGGCTGAAAATCAGTTTAAGAGCATAAAAAGCAAGATGTTGCTGCTTTGAGACAGTAAAGTGATGAAAGCATCAGGTATTCATGAAAATGTCATCAAACCTGTACGAAGTGTGTCCTAAGACACTTTCTTTGGTTGAAAACCCAGAAAACAGGTTTTGTTCAGTAAAATCCACGTTTGATCTCTGTGCGGGCTGAAAATCAGTTTAAGAGCATAAAAACAAGATGTTGCTGCTTTGAGCCAGTAAAGTGATGAAAATGTCATCAAACTTGTAAGAAGTGTGTCCTAAGACACTTTCTTTGGTTGAAAACCCAGAAAACAGGTTTTGTTTAATAAAATTCACTTTTGGTCTCTCTGCGGGCTGAGAATCAGTTTAAGAGCATGAAAACAAGATGTTGCTGCTTTGAGGCAGTAAAGTGATGAAAGCATCAGGTATTCATGCAAATGTCATCAAACTTGTAAGAAGTGTGTCCTAAGACACTTTCTTTGGTTGAAAACCCAGAAAACAGGTTTTGTTTAATAAAATCCACTTTTGGTCTCTCTGCGGGCTGAAAATCAGTTTAAGAGCATAAAAACAAGATGTTGCTGCTTTGAGCCAGTAAAGTGATGAAAATGTCATCAAACTTGTAAGAAGTTTGTCCTAAGACACTTTCTTTGGTTGAAAACCCAGAAAACAGGTTTTGTTTAATAAAATTCACGTTTGGTCTCTCTGGGGGCTGAGAATCAGTTTAAGAGCATAAAAACAAGTAGTTTGCTGCTTTGAGGCAGTAAAGTGATGAAAGCATCAGGTATTCATGAAAATGTCATCAAACCTGTAAGAAGTGTGTCCTAAGACACTTTCTTTGGTTGAAAACCCAGAAAACAGGTTTTGTTTAATAAAATCCACTTTTGGACTCTCTGCGGGCTGAAAATCAGTTTAAGAGCATAAAAACAAGATGTTGCTGCTTTGAGGCAGTAAAGTGATGAAATCATCAGGTATTCATAGAAATGTCATCAAACTTGTAAGAAGTGTGTCCTAAGACACTTTCTTTGGTTGAAAACCCAGAAAACAGGTTTTGTTTAGTAAAATCCACGTTTGATCTCTGTGCGGGCTGAGAATCAGTTTAAGAGCATAATAAACAAGTAGTTTGCTGCTTTGAGACAGTAAAGTCATGAAAGCATCAGGTATTCATGCAAATGTCATCAAACTTGTAAGAAGTGTGTCCTAAGAAACTTTCTTTGGTTGAAAAACCAGAAAAAAGGTTTTGTTTATTAAATTCCATGTTTGATGTCTCTGCGGGCTGAAAATCAGTTTAAGAGCATAAAGCAGCAAGCAAGATGTTGCTGCTTTGAGACAGTAAAGCGATGAAAGCATCAGGTATTCATGAAAATGTCATCAAACCTGTACGAAGTGTGTCCTAAGACACTTTCTTTGGTTGAAAACCCAGAAAACAGGTTTTGTTTAATAAAATCCACTTTTGGTCTCTCTCGGGCTAAGAATCAGTTTAAGAGCATAAAAACAAGATGTTGCTGCTTTGAGCCAGTAAAGTGATGAAAATGTCATCAAACTTGTAAGAAGTGTGTCTTAAGACACTTTCTTTGGTTGAAAACCCAGAAAACAGGTTTTGTTTAATAAAATTCACGTTTGGTCTCTCTAGGGGCTGAGAATCAGTTTAAGAGCATAAAAACAAGTAGTTTGCTGCTTTGAGGCAGTTAAGTGATGAAAGCATCAGGTATTCATGAAAATGTCATCAAACCTGTAAGAAGTGTGTCCTAAGACACTTTCTTTGGTTGAAAACCCAGAAAACAGGTTGTGTTTAATAAAATCCACTTTTGGTCTCTCTGCGGGCTGAAAATCTGTTTAAGAGCATAAAAACAAGATGTTGCTGCTTTGAGGCAGTAAAGTGATGAAAGCATCAGGTATTCATGCAAATGTCATCAAACTTGTAAGAAGTGTGTCCTAAGACACTTTCTTTGGTTGAAAACCCAGAAAACAGGTTTTGTTCAGTAAAATCCACGTTTGATCTCTGTGCGGGCTGAAAATCAGTTTAAGAGCATAAAAACAAGATGTTGCTGCTTTGAGACAGTAAAGTCATGAAAGCATCAGGTATTCATGCAAATGTCATCAAACTTGTAAGAAGTGTGTCCTAAGACACTTTCTCTGGTTGAAAACCCAGAAAACAGGTTTTGTTTAATAAAATCCACTTTTGGTCTCTCTCGGGCTGAGAATCAGTTTAAGAGCATAAAAACAAGATGTTGCTGCTTTGAGCCAGTAAAGTGATGAAAATGTCATCAAACTTGTAAGAAGTGTGTCCTAAGACACTTTCTTTGTTTGAAAACCCAGGAAACAGGTTTTGTTTAATAAAATGCACGTTTGGTCTCTCTGGGGGCTGAGAATCAGTTTAAGAGCATAAAAACAAATAGTTTGCTGTTTTGAGGCAGTAAAGTGATGAAAGCATCAGGTATTCATGAAAATGTCATCAAACCTGTAAGAAGTGTGTCCTAAGACACTTTATTTGGTTGAAAACCCAGAAAACAGGTTTTGTTTAATAAAATCCACTTTTGGTCTCTCTGCGGGCTGAAAATCTGTTTAAGAGCATAAAAACAAGATGTTGCTGCTTTGAGGCAGTAAAGTTATGAAAGCATCAGGTATTCATGCAAATGTCATCAAACTTGTAAGAAGTGTGTCCTAAGACAATTTCTTTGGTTGAAAACCCAGGAAACATGTTTTGTTTAATCAAATCCACTTTTGGTCTCTCTGCGGGCTGAGAATCAGTTAAAGAGCATAAAAACAAGATGTTGCTGCTTTGAGCCAGTAAAGTGATGAAAATGTCATCAAACTTGTAAGAAGTGTGTCCTAAGAAACTTTCTTTGGTTGAAAACCCAGAAAACAGGTTTTGTTTAATAAAATTCACATTTGGTCTCTCTGGGGGCTGAGAATCAGTTTAAGAACATACAAACAAGTAGTTTGCTGCTTTGAGGCAGTAAAGTGATGAAATCATCAGGTATTCATAGAAATGTCATCAAACTTGTAAGAAGTGTGTCCTAAGACACTTTCTTTGGTTGAAAACCCAGAAAACAGGTTTTGTTTAATGAAATCCAATTTTGGTCTCTCTGCGGGCTGAAAATAAGTTTAAGAGCATAAAAACAAGATGTTGCTGCTTTGAGGCAGTAAAGTGATGAAATCATCAGGTATTCATAGAAATGTCATCAAACTGTAAGAAGTGTGTCCTAAGACACTTTCTTTGGTTGAAAACCCAGAAAACAGGTTTTGTTTAATAAATTTCACATTTGGTCTCTCTGCGGGCTGAGAATCAGTTAAAGAGCATAAAACAAGATGTTGCTGCTTTGAGGCAGTAAGTGATGAAATCATCAGGTATTCATGAAAATGTCATCAAACTTGTAAGAAGTGTGTCCTAAGACACTTTCTTTGGTTGAAAACCCAGAAAACAGGTTTTGTTTAATAAAATTCACTTTTGGTCTCTCTCGGGCTGAGAATCAGTTTAAGAGCATAAAAACAAGATGTTGCTGCTTTGAGGCAGTAAAGTGATGAAAGCATCAGGTATTCATGCAAATGTCATCAAACTTGTAAGAAGTGTGTCCTAAGACACTTTCTCTGGTTGAAAACCCAGAAAACAGGTTTTGTTTAATAAAATCCACTTTTGGTCTCTCTCGGACTGAGAATCAGTTTAAGAGCATAAAAACAAGATGTTGCTGCTTTGAGCCAGTAAAGTGATGAAAATGTCATCAAACTTGTAAGAAGTGTGTCCTAAGAAACTTTCTTTGGTTGAAAACCCAGAAAACAGGTTTTGTTTAATAAAATTCACGTTTGGTCTCTCTGGGGGCTGAGAATCAGTTTAAGAGCATAAAAACAAGTAGTTTGCTGCTTTGAGGCAGTAAAGTGATGAAAGCATCAGGTATTCATGAAAATGTCATCAAACCTGTAAGAAGTGTGTCCTAAGACACTTTCTTTGGTTGAAAACCCAGAAAACAGGTTTTGTTTAATAAAATCCACTTTTGGACTCTCTGCGGGCTGAAAATCAGTTTAAGAGCATAAAAACAAGATGTTGCTGCTTTGAGGCAGTAAAGTGATGAAAATGTCATCAAACTTGTAAGAAGTGTGTCCTAAAACTTTCTTTGGTTGAAAACCCAGAAAACAGGTTTTGTTTAATAAAATCACGTTTGATCTCTGTGGGGCTGAGAATCAGTTTAAGAGCATAAAACAAGTAGTTTGCTGCTTTGAGACAGTAAAGTCATGAAAGCATCAGGTATTCATGAAAATGTCATCAAACCTGTAAGAAGTGTGTCCTAAGACACTTTCTTTGGTTGAAACCCAGAAAACAGGTTTTGTTTAATAAAATCCACTTTTGATGACTCTCTGCGGGCTGAAAATCAGTTTAAGAGCATAAAACAAGATGTTGCTGCTTTGTAAAGCTTAGTATGAAAATGTCATCAAACTTGTAAGAAGTGTGTCCTAAGACACTTTCTTTGGTTGAAAACCAGAAAACAGGTTTTGTTTAATAAAATCCACTTTTGGATCTCTCTGCGGGCTGAGAATCAGTTTAAGAGCATAAAACAAGATGTTGCTGCTTTGAGGCAGTAAAGTGATGAAAGCATCAGGTATTCATGAAATGTCATCAAACTGTAGAAGTGTGTCCTAAGACACTTTCTTTGGTTGAAAACCCAGAAAAAAGGTTTTGTTTAATAAAATCCACTTTTGGTCTCTCTCGGGCTGAGAATCAGTTTAAGAGCATAAAAACAAGATGTTGCTGCTTTGAGCCAGTAAAAGTGATGGTGATGAATGAACATGTCATCAAACTTGTAAGAAGTGTGTCCTAAGACACTTTCTTTGGTTGAAAACCCAGAAAACAGGTTTTGTTTAATAAAATCCACTTTTGGTCTCTCTGCGGGCTGAGAATCAGTTTAAGAGCATAAAAACAAGATGTTGCTGCTTTGAGGCAGTAAAGTGATGAAAGCATCAGGTATTCATGCAAATGTCATCAAACTTGTAAGAAGTGTGTCCTAAGACACTTTCTTTGGTTGAAAACCCAGAAAACAGGTTTTGTTTAATAAAATCCACTTTGGTCTCTGCGGGCTGAAAATCAGTATAAGAGCATAAAACAAGATGTTGCTGCTTTGAGGCAGTAAAGTGATGAAAGCATCAGGTATTCATGAAAATGTCATCAAACTGTAAGAAGTGTGTCCTAAGACACTTTCTTTGCTTGAAAACCAGAAAACAGGTTTTGTTTAATAAAATCACTTTGGTCTCTCTGCGGGCTGAGAATCAGTTTAAGAGCATGAAAGCAAGATGTTGCTGCTTTGAGCCAGTAAAGTGATGACAATGTCATAAAACTTGTAAGAAGTGTGTCCTAAGAAACTTTCTTTGGTTGAAAACCCAGAAAACAGGTTTTGTTTAATAAAATCACGTTTGGTCTCTCTGGGGGCTGAGAATCAGTTTAAGAGCATAAAAACAAGATGTTGCTGCTTTGAGCCAGTAAAGTGATGAAAATGTCATCAAACTTGTAAGAAGTGTGTCCTAAGACACTTTCTTTGGTTGAAAACCCAGAAAACAGGTTTTGTTTAATAAAATCCACTTTTGGTCTCTCTGCGGGCTGAGAATCAGTTTAAGAGCATAAAACAAGAGTAGTTTGCTGCTTTGAGGCAGTAAAGTGATGAAAGCATCAGGTATTCATGCAAATGTCATCAAACTTGTAAGAAGTGTGTCCTAAGAAACTTTCTTTGGTTGAAAAACCAGAAAAAGGTTTGTTTAATAAAATCCACTTTGGTCTCTCTTGCGGGCTGAAATCAGTTTAAGAGCATAAAAACAAGATGTTGCTGCTTTGAGCCAGTAAAGTGATGAAAATGTCATCAAACTGTAAGAAGTGTGTCCTAAGACACTTTCTTTGGTTGAACCCAGAAAACAGGTTTTGTTTAATAAAATTCACGTTTGGTCTCTCTGGGGGCTGAGAATCAGTTTAAGAGCATAAAAACAAGATGTTGCTGCTTTGAGCCAGTAAAGTGATGAAAATGTCATCAAACTTGTAAGAAGTGTGTCCTAAGACACTTTCTTTGGTTGAAAACCCAGAAAACAGGTTTTGTTTAATAAAATTCACGTTTGGTCTCTCTGGGGGCTGAGAATCAGTTTAAGAGCATAAAAACAAGATGTTGCTGCTTTGAGGCAGTTAAGTGATGAAAGCATCAGGTATTCATGAAAATGTCATCAAACCTGTAAGAAGTGTGTCCTAAGACACTTTCTTTGGTTGAAAACCCAGAAAACAGGTTTTGTTTAATAAAATCCACTTTTGGACTCTCTGCGGGCTGAAAATCAGTTTAAGAGCATAAAAACAAGATGTTGCTGCTTTGAGGCAGTAAAGTGATGAAATCATCAGGTATTCATAGAAATGTCATCAAACTTGTAAGAAGTGTGTCCTAAGACACTTTCTTTGGTTGAAAACCCAGAAAACAGGTTTTGTTTAGTAAAATCCACGTTTGATCTCTGTGCGGGCTGAGAATCAGTTTAAGAGCATAATAAACAAGTAGTTTGCTGCTTTGAGACAGTAAAGTCATGAAAGCATCAGGTATTCATGCAAATGTCATCAAACTTGTAAGAAGTGTGTCCTAAGAAACTTTCTTTGGTTGAAAAACCAGAAAAAAGGTTTTGTTTATTAAATTCCATGTTTGATGTCTCTGCGGGCTGAAAATCAGTTTAAGAGCATAAAGCAGCAAGCAAGATGTTGCTGCTTTGAGACAGTAAAGCGATGAAAGCATCAGGTATTCATGAAAATGTCATCAAACCTGTACGAAGTGTGTCCTAAGACACTTTCTTTGGTTGAAACCAGAAAACAGGTTTTGTTTAATAAAATCCACTTTTGGTCTCTCTCGGGCTAGAATCAGTTTAAGAGCATAAAACAAGATGTTGCTGCTTTGAGCCAGTAAAGTGATGAAAATGTCATCAAACTTGTAAGTAAGTGTGTCTAAGACACTTTCTTTGGTTGAAAACCAGAAAACAGGTTTTGTTTAATAAAATTCACGTTTGGTCTCTCTAGGGGCTGAGAATCAGTTTAAGAGCATAAAACAAGTAGTGTTGCTGCTTTGAGCAGTAAAGTGATGAAAAGCATCAGTATCATGAAAATGTCATCAAACCTGTAAGAAGTGTGTCCTAAGACACACTTTCTTTTGGTTGAAAACCCAGAAAACAGGTTTGTTTAATAAAATCCACTTTTGGTCTCTCTAGGGGCGGGCTGAAAATCTGTTTAAGAGCATAAAAACAAGATGTTGCTGCTTTGAGGCAGTAAAGTGATGAAAGCATCAGGTATTCATGCAAATGTCATCAAACTTGTAAGAAGTGTGTCCTAAGACATTTCTTTGGTTGAAAACCCAGGAAACACAGGTTTTGTTTAGTAAAATCCACTTTTGGTCTCTCTGCATAAAACAAAGATGATTTGCTGCTTTGAGGCAGTAAAGTGATGAAATCATCAGGTATTCATAGAAATGTCATCAAACAGTGTGTCCTAAGACACTTTCTTTGGTTGAAAACCAGAAAACAGGTTTTGTTTATAAAATCCACTTTTGATCTCTTGCGGGCTGAAGAATCAGTTTAAGAGCATAAAAACAAGATGTTGCTGCTTTGGCAGTAAAGTGATGAAAGCATCAGGTATTCATGCAAATGTCATCAAGCTTGTAAGAAGTGTGTCCTAAGACACTTTCTTTGGTTGAAAACCAGAAAACAGGTTTTGTTTAATAAAATCCACTTTTGGTCTCTGTNCGGGCTGAGAATCAGTTTAAGAGCATAAAACAAGATGTTGCTGCTTTGAGGCAGTAAAGTGATGAAATCATCAGGTATTCATAGAAATGTCATGGCTGAGAATCAGTTTAAGAGCATAACAAACAAGTAGTTTGCTGCTTTGAGACAGTAAAGTCATGAAAGCATCAGGTATTCATGCAAATGTCATCAAACTTGTAAGAAGTGTGTCCTAAGACACTTTCTCTGGTTGAAAACCCAGGAAACATGTTTTGTTTAATCAAATCCACTTTTGGTCTCTCTGCGGGCTGAGAATCAGTTAAAGAGCATAAAAACAAGATGTTGCTGCTTTGAGCCAGTAAAGTGATGAAAATGTCATCAAACTTGTAAGAAGTGTGTCCTAAGAAACTTTCTTTGGTTGAAAACCCAGAAAACAGGTTTTGTTTAATAAAATTCACATTTGGTCTCTCTGGGGGCTGAGAATCAGTTTAAGAACATACAAACAAGTAGTTTGCTGCTTTGAGGCAGTAAAGTGATGAAATCATCAGGTATTCATAGAAATGTCATCAAACTTGTAAGAAGTGTGTCCTAAGACACTTTCTTTGGTTGAAAACCCAGAAAACAGGTTTTGTTTAATAAATTTCACATTTGGTCTCTCTGCGGGCTGAGAATCAGTTAAAGAGCATAAAAACAAGATGTTGCTGCTTTGAGCCAGTAAAGTGATGAAAATGTCATCAAACTTGTAAGAAGTGTGTCCTAAGAAACTTTCTTTGGTTGAAAACCCAGAAAACAGGTTTTGTTTAATAAAATTCACTTTTGGTCTCTCTCGGGCTGAGAATCAGTTTAAGAGCATAAAAACAAGATGTTGCTGCTTTGAGGCAGTTAAGAAAAGGTATTCATGAAAATGTCATCAAACCTGTAAGAAGTGTGTCCTAAGACACTTTCTTTGGTTGAAAACCCAGAAAACAGGTTTTGTTTAATAAAATCCACTTTTGGTCTCTCTGCATAAAAACAAGATGTTGCTGCTTTGAGGCAGTAAAGTGATGAAATCATCAGGTATTCATAGAAATGTCATCAAACTTGTAAGAAGTGTGTCCTAAGACACTTTCTTGGTTGAAAACCCAGAAAACAGGTTTTGTTTAGTAAAATCCACGTTTGATCTCTGCGGGCTGAGAATCAGTTTAAGAGCATAACAAACAAGTAGTTTGCTGCTTTGAGACAGTAAAGTCATGAAAGCATCAGGTATTCATGCTAATGTCATCAAACTTGTAAGAAGTGTGTCCTAAGACACTTTCTTTGGTTGAAAACCCAGGAAACATGTTTTGTTTAATCAAATCCACTTTTGGTCTCTCTGTGGGCTGAGAATCAGTTAAAGAGCATAACAACAAGATGTTGCTGCTTTGAGCCAGTAAAGTGATGAAAATGTCATCAAACTTGTAAGAAGTGTGTCCTAAGACACTTTCTTTTGTTGAAAACCCAGAAAAAAGGTTTTGTTTAGTAAATTCCATGTTTGATGTCTCTGCGGGCTGAAAATCAGTTTAAGAGCATAAAGCAGCAAGCAAGATGTTGCTGCTTTGAGGCAGTAAAGTGATGAAAGCATCAGGTATTCATGCACATGTCATCAAACTTGTAAGAAGTGTGTCCTAAGACACGTTCTTTGGTTGAAAACCCAGAAAACAGGTTTTGTTTAGTAAAATCCACGTTTGATCTCTTTGCGGGCTGAGAATCAGTTTAAGAGCATAAAAACAAGATGTTGCTGCTTTGAGCTAGTAAAGTGATGAAAATGTCATCAAACTTGTAAGAAGTGTGTCCTAAGACACTTTCTTTGGTTGAAAACCCAGAAAACAGGTTTTGTTTAATAAAATTCACGTTTGGTCTCTCTGGGGGCTGAGAATCAGTTTAAGAGCATAAAAACAAGTAGTTTGCTGCTTTGAGGCAGTAAAGTGATGAAAGCATCAGGTATTCATGAAAATGTCATCAAACCTGTAAGAAGTGTGTCCTAAGACACTTTCTTTGGTTGAAAAACCAGAAAACAGGTTTTGTTTAGTAAAATCCACTTTTGGTCTCTCTGCGGGCTGAAAATCAGTTTAAGAGGATAAAAACAAGATGTTGCTGCTTTGAGGTAGAAAAGCGATGAAAGCATCAGGTATTCATGAAAATGTCATCAAACTTGTAAGAAGTGTGTCCTGAGACACTTTCTTTGGTTGAAAACCCAGAAAACAGGTTTTGTTTAGTAAATTCCATGTTTGATGTATCTGCGGGCTGAAAATCAGTTTAAGAGCATAAAGCAGCAAGCAAGATGTTGCTGCTTTGAGGCAGAAAAGCGATGAAAGCATCAGGTATTCATGAACATGTCATCAAACCTGTACGAAGTGTGTCCTAAGACACTTTCTTTGGTTGAAAACCCAGAAAAAAGGTTTTGTTTAATAAAATCCACTTTTGGTCTCTCTCGGGCTGAGAATCAGTTTAAGAGCATAAAAACAAGATGTTGCTGCTTTGAGCCAGTAAAGTGATGAAAATGTCATCAAACTTGTAAGAAGTGTGTCCTAAGACACTTTCTTTGGTTGAAAACCCAGAAAACAGGTTTTGTTTAATAAAATCCACTTTTGGTCTCTCTCGGGCTGAGAATCAGTTTAAGAGCATAAAAACAAGAGTAGTTTACTGCTTTGAGGCAGTAAAGTGATGAAAGCATCAGGTATTCATGCAAATGTAATCACACTTGTAAGAATTGTGTCCTAAGACATTTTCTTTGGTTCAAAACCCAGAAAAAAGGTTGCGTTTAATAAAATCCACTTTTGGTCTTTTTGCGGGCTGAAAAGCAGTTTAAGAGCATAAAAACAAGATGTTGCTGCTTTGAGGCAGAAAAGCGATGAAAGCATCAGGTATTCATGAAAATGTCATCAAATCTGTAAGAAGTGTGTCCTAAGACACTTTCTTTGGTTGAAAACCCAGAAAACAGGTTTTGTTTAATAAAATTCACGTTTGGTCTCTCTGGGGGCTGAGAATCAGTTTAAGAGCATAAAAACAAGATGTTGCTGCTTTGAGCCAGTAAAGTGATGAAAATGTCATCAAACTTGTAAGAAGTGTGTCCTAAGAAACTTTCTTTGGTTGAAAACCCAGAAAACAGGTTTTGTTTAATAAAATTCACGTTTGGTCTCTCTGGGGGCTGAGAATCAGTTTAAGAGCATAAAAACAAGATGTTGCTGCTTTGAGCCAGTAAAGTGATGAAAATGTCATCAAACTTGTAAGAAGTGTGTCCTAAGACACTTTCTTTGGTTGAAAACCCAGAAAACAGGTTTTGTTTAATAAAATCCACTTTTGGTCTCTCTCGGGCTGAGAATCAGTTTAAGAGCATAAAAACAAGAGTAGTTTACTGCTTTGAGGCAGTAAAGTGATGAAAGCATCAGGTATTCATGCAAATGTAATCACACTTGTAAGAATTGTGTCCTAAGACATTTTCTTTGGTTCAAAACCCAGAAAAAAGGTTGCGTTTAATAAAATCCACTTTTGGTCTCTTTGCGGGCTGAAAAGCAGTTTAAGAGCATAAAAACAAGATGTTGCTGCTTTGAGGCAGAAAAGCGATGAAAGCATCAGGTATTCATGAAAATGTCATCAAATCTGTAAGAAGTGTGTCCTAAGACACTTTCTTTGGTTGAAAACCCAGAAAACAGGTTTTGTTTAATAAAATTCACGTTTGGTCTCTCTGGGGGCTGAGAATCAGTTTAAGAGCATAAAAACAAGATGTTGCTGCTTTGAGCCAGTAAAGTGATGAAAATGTCATCAAACTTGTAAGAAGTGTGTCCTAAGAAACTTTCTTTGGTTGAAAACCCAGAAAACAGGTTTTGTTTAATAAAATTCACGTTTGGTCTCTCTGGGGGCTGAGAATCAGTTTAAGAGCATAAAAACAAGATGTTGCTGCTTTGAGGCAGAAAAGCGATGAAAGCATCAGGTATTCATGAAAATGTCATCAAATCTGTAAGAAGTGTGTCCTAAGACACTTTCTTTGGTTGAAAACCCAGAAAACAGGTTTTGTTTAATAAAATTCACGTTTGGTCTCTCTGGGGGCTGAGAATCAGTTTAAGAGCATAAAAACAAGATGTTGCTGCTTTGAGCCAGTAAAGTGATGAAAATGTCATCAAACTTGTAAGAAGTGTGTCCTAAGAAACTTTCTTTGGTTGAAAACCCAGAAAACAGGTTTTGTTTAATAAAATTCACGTTTGGTCTCTCTGGGGGCTGAGAATCAGTTTAAGAGCATAAAAACAAGATGTTGCTGCTTTGAGGCAGTAAAGTGATGAAAGCATCAGGTATTCATGAAAATGTCATCAAACTTGTAAGAAGTGTGTCCTAAGACACTTTCTTTGGTTGAAAACCCAGAAAACAGGTTTTGTTTAATAAAATCCACTTTTGGTCTCTCTCGGGCTGAGAATCAGTTTAAGAGCATAAAAACAAGATGTTGCTGCTTTGAGGCAGTAAAGTGATGAAAGCATCAGGTATTCATGCAAATGTCATCACACTTGTAAGAAGTGTGTCCTAAGACACTTTCTCTGGTTGAAAACCCAGAAAACAGGTTTTGTTTAATAAAATCCAATTTTGGTCTCTCTCGGGCTGAGAATCAGTTTAAGAGCATAAAAACAAGATGTTGCTGATTTGAGCCAGTAAAGTGATGAAAATGTCATCAAACTTGTAAGAAGTGTGTCCTAAGAAACTTTCTTTGGTTGAAAACCCAGAAAACAGGTTTTGTTTAATAAAATTCACGTTTGGTCTCTCTAGGGGCTGAGAATCAGTTTAAGAGCATAAAAACAAGTAGTTTGCTGCTTTGAGGCAGTTAAGTGATGAAAGCATCAGGTATTCATGAAAATGTCATCAAACCTGTAAGAAGTGTGTCCTAAGACACTTTCTTTGGTTGAAAACCCAGAAAACAGGTTTTGTTTAATAAAATCCACTTTTGGTCTCTCTGCATGAAAACAAGATGTTGCTGCTTTGAGGCAGTAAAGTGATGAAATCATCAGGTATTCATAGAAATGTCATCAAACTTGTAAGAAGTGTGTCCTAAGACACTTTCTTTGGTTGAAAACCCAGAAAACAGGTTTTTTTTAGTAAAATCCACGTTTGATCTCTGTGCGGGCTGAGAATCAGTTTAAGAGCATAACAAACAAGTAGTTTGCTGCTTTGAGACAGTAAAGTCATGAAAGCATCAGGTATTCATGCAAATGTCATCAAACTTGTAAGAAGTGTGTCCTAAGACACTTTCTCTGGTTGAAAACCCAGAAAACAGGTTTTGTTTAATAAAATCCACTTTTGGTCTCTCTCGGGCTGAGAATCAGTTTAAGAGCATAAAAACAAGATGTTGCTGCTTTGAGCCAGTAAAGTGATGAAAATGTCATCAAACTTGTAAGAAGTGTGTCCTAAGACACTTTCTTTGTTTGAAAACCCAGGAAACAGGTTTTGTTTAATAAAATTCACGTTTGGTCTCTCTGGGGGCTGAGAATCAGTTTAAGAGCATAAAAACAAATAGTTTGCTGTTTTGAGGCAGTAAAGTGATGAAAGCATCAGGTATTCATGAAAATGTCATCAAACCTGTAAGAAGTGTGTCCTAAGACACTTTCTTTGGTTGTAAACCCAGAAAACAGGTTTTGTTTAATAAAATCCACTTTTTGTCTCTCTGCGGGCTGAAAATCTGTTTAAGAGCATAAAAACAAGATGTTGCTGCTTTGAGGCAGTAAAGTGATGAAAGCATCAGGTATTCATGCAAATGTCATCAAACTTGTAAGAAGTGTGTCCTAAGACACTTTCTTTGGTTGAAAACCCAGAAAACAGGTTTTGTTTAATAAAATCCACTTTTGGTCTCTCTGCGGGCTGAAAATCAGTTTAAGAGGATAAAAACAAGATGTTGCTGCTTTGAGGTAGAAAAGCGATGAAAGCATCAGGTATTCATGAAAATGTCATCAAACTTGTAAGAAGTGTGTCCTGAGACACTTTCTTTGGTTGAAAACCCAGAAAACAGGTTTTGTTTAGTAAATTCCATGTTTGATGTATCTGCGGGCTGAAAATCAGTTTAAGAGCATAAAGCAGCAAGCAAGATGTTGCTGCTTTGAGGCAGAAAAGCGATGAAAGCATCAGGTATTCATGAACATGTCATCAAACCTGTACGAAGTGTGTCCTAAGACACTTTCTTTGGTTGAAAACCCAGAAAAAAGGTTTTGTTTAATAAAATCCACTTTTGGTCTCTCTCGGGCTGAGAATCAGTTTAAGAGCATAAAAACAAGATGTTGCTGCTTTGAGCCAGTAAAGTGATGAAAATGTCATCAAACTTGTAAGAAGTGTGTCCTAAGACACTTTCTTTGGTTGAAAACCCAGAAAACAGGTTTTGTTTAGTAAAATCCACGTTTGATCCCTCTGCCGGCTGATAATCAGTTAAAGAGCATAAAAACAAGATGTTGCTGCTTATAGCCAGTAAAGTGATGAAAATGTCATCAAACTTGTAAGAAGTGTGTCCTAAGACACTTTCTTTGGTTGAAAACCCAGAAAACAGGTTTTGTTTAATAAAATCCACTTTTGGTCTCTCTCGGGCTGAGAATCAGTTTAAGAGCATAAAAACAAGAGTAGTTTACTGCTTTGAGGCAGTAAAGTGATGAAAGCATCAGGTATTCATGCAAATGTAATCACACTTGTAAGAATTGTGTCCTAAGACATTTTCTTTGGTTCAAAACCCAGAAAAAAGGTTGCGTTTAATAAAATCCACTTTTGGTCTCTTTGCGGGCTGAAAAGCAGTTTAAGAGCATAAAAACAAGATGTTGCTGCTTTGAGGCAGAAAAGCGATGAAAGCATCAGGTATTCATGAAAATGTCATCACACTTGTAAGAAGTGTGTCCTAAGACACTTTCTCTGGTTGAAAACCCAGAAAACAGGTTTTGTTTAATAAAATCCAATTTTGGTCTCTCTCGGGCTGAGAATCAGTTTAAGAGCATAAAAACAAGATGTTGCTGATTTGAGCCAGTAAAGTGATGAAAATGTCATCAAACTTGTAAGAAGTGTGTCCTAAGAAACTTTCTTTGGTTGAAAACCCAGAAAACAGGTTTTGTTTAATAAAATTCACGTTTGGTCTCTCTAGGGGCTGAGAATCAGTTTAAGAGCATAAAAACAAGTAGTTTGCTGCTTTGAGGCAGTTAAGTGATGAAAGCATCAGGTATTCATGAAAATGTCATCAAACCTGTAAGAAGTGTGTCCTAAGACACTTTCTTTGGTTGAAAACCCAGAAAACAGGTTTTGTTTAATAAAATCCACTTTTGGTCTCTCTGCATGAAAACAAGATGTTGCTGCTTTGAGGCAGTAAAGTGATGAAATCATCAGGTATTCATAGAAATGTCATCAAACTTGTAAGAAGTGTGTCCTAAGACACTTTCTTTGGTTGAAAACCCAGAAAACAGGTTTTTAGTAAAATCCACGTTTGATCTCTGTGCGGGCTGAGAATCAGTTTAAGAGCATAACAAACAAGTAGTTTGCTGCTTTGAGACAGTAAAGTCATGAAAGCATCAGGTATTCATGCAAATGTCATCAAACTTGTAAGAAGTGTGTCCTAAGACACTTTCTCTGGTTGAAAACCCAGAAAACAGGTTTTGTTTAATAAAATCCACTTTTGGTCTCTCTCAGGCTGAGAATCAGTTTAAGAGCATAAAAACAAGATGTTGCTGCTTTGAGCCAGTAAAGTGATGAAAATGTCATCAAACTTGTAAGAAGTGTGTCCTAAGACACTTTCTTTGTTTGAAAACCCAGAAAACAGGTTTTGTTTAATAAAATTCACGTTTGGTCTCTCTGGGGCTGAGAATCAGTTTAAGAGCATAAAAACAAATAGTTTGCTGTTTTGAGGCAGTAAAGTGATGAAAGCATCAGGTATTCATGAAAATGTCATCAAACCTGTAAGAAGTGTGTCCTAAGACACTTTCTTTGGTTGAAAACCCAGAAAACAGGTTTTGTTTAATAAAATCCACTTTTGGTCTCTCTGCGGGCTGAAAATCTGTTTAAGAGCATAAAAACAAGATGTTGCTGCTTTGAGGCAGTAAAGTGATGAAAGCATCAGGTATTCATGCAAATGTCATCAAACTTGTAAGAAGTGTGTCCTAAGACAATTTCTTTGGTTGAAAACCCAGGAAACACGTTTTGTTTAATAAAATCCACTTTTGGTCTCTCTGCATAAAAACAAGATGTTGCTGCTTTGAGGCAGTAAAGTGATGAAATCATCAGGTATTCATAGAAATGTCATCAAACTTGTAAGAAGTGTGTCCTAAGACACTTTCTTTGGTTGAAAACCCAGAAAACAGGTTTTGTTTAGTAAAATCCACGTTTGATCTCTGTGCGGGCTGAGAATCAGTTTAAGAGCATAACAAACAAGTAGTTTGCTGCTTTGAGACAGTAAAGTGATGAAAGCATCAGGTATTCATGCAAATGTCATCAAACTTGTAAGAAGTGTGTCCTAAGACAATTTCTTTGGTTGAAAACCCAGGAAACAGGTTTTGTTTAATAAAATCCACTTTTGGTCTCTCTGCATAAAAACAAGATGTTGCTGCTTTGAGGCAGTAAAGTGATGAAATCATCAGGTATTCATAGAAATGTCATCAAACTTGTAAGAAGTGTGTCCTAAGACACTTTCTCTGGTTGAAAACCCAGAAAACAGGTTTTGTTTAATAAAATCCACTTTTGGTCTCTCTCGGGCTGAGAATCAGTTTAAGAGCATAAAAACAAGATGTTGCTGCTTTGAGCCAGTAAAGTGATGAAAATGTCATCAAACTTGTAAGAAGTGTGTCCTAAGACAATTTCTTTGGTTGAAAACCCAGAAAACAGGTTTTGTTTAATAAAATTCACATTTGGTCTCTCTGGGGGCTGAGAATCAGTTTAAGAGCATAAAAACAAGTAGTTTGCTGCTTTGAGGCAGTAAAGTGATGAAATCATCAGGTATTCATAGAAATGTCATCAAACTTGTAAGAAGTGTGTCCTAAGACACTTTCTTTGGTTGAAAACCCAGAAAACAGGTTTTGTTTAATGAAATCCAATTTTGGTCTCTCTGCGGGCTGAAAATAAGTTTAAGAGCATAAAAACAAGATGTTGCTGCTTTGAGGCAGTAAAGTGTTGAAATCATCAGGTATTCATAGAAATGTCATCAAACCTGTAAGAAGTGTGTCCTAAGACACTTTCTTTGGTTGAAAACCCAGAAAACAGGTTTTGTTTAATAAAATTCACGTTTGGTCTCTCTGGGGGCTGAGAATCAGTTTAAGAGCATAAAAACAAGATGTTGCTGCTTTGAGCCAGTAAAGTGATAAAAATGTCATCAAACTTGTAAGAAGTGTTTCCTAAGACACTTTCTTTGGTTGAAAACCCAGAAAACAGGTTTTGTTTAGTAAAATTCATGTTTGATGTCTCTGCGGGCTGAGAATCAGTTTAAGAGCATAAAAACAAGATGTTGCTGCATTGAGGCAGTAAAGTGATGAAAGTCATGAAAATGTCATCAAACTTGTAAGAAGTGTGTCCTAAGACACTTTCTTTGGTTGAAAACCCAGAAAACAGGTTTTGTTTAATAAAATCCACTTTTGGTCTCACTGCGGGCTGAAAATCAGTTTAAGAGCATAAAACAAGAGATGTTGCTGCTTTGAGCGTATTCATGAAAATGTCATCAAACTTGTAAGAAGTGTGTCCTAAGACACTTTCTTTGGTTGAAAACCCAGAAAACAGGTTTTTTAATAAAATCACATTTGTCTCTGCGGGCTGAGAATCAGTTTAAGAGCATAAAAACAAGTAGTTTGCTGCTTTGAGGCAGTAAAGTGATGAAAGCATCAGGTATTCATGCAAATGTCATCAAACTTGTAAGAAGTGTGTCCTAAGACACTTTCTTTGGTTGAAAACCCAGAAAACAGGTTTTGTTTAGTAAAATCCAATTTTGGTCTCTCTCGGCTGAAAATCAGTTTAAGAGCATAAAAACAAGATGTTGCTGCTTTGAGGCAGTAAAGTGATGAAATCATCAGGTATTCATGAACATGTCATCAAACTTGTAAGAAGTGTGTCCTAAGACACTTTCTTTGGTTGAAAACCCAGAAAACAGGTTTTGTTTAATAAAATTCACGTTTGGTCTCTCTGGGGGCTGAGAATCAGTTTAAGAGCATAAAAACAAGATGTTGCTGCTTTGAGGCAGTAAAGTGATGAAAGCATCAGGTATTCATGAAAATGTCATCAAACCAAACTTGTAAGAAGTGTGTCCTAAGACACTTTCTTTGGTTGAAACCCAGAAAACAGGTTTTGTTTAGTAAAATCCACGTTTGTCTCTCTGCGGCTGAAAATCAGTTTAAGAGCATATAAACAAGATGTTGCTGCTTTGAGCGATGAAAGTTATCAGGTATTAATGAAAATGTCATCAAACTTGTAAGAAGTGTGTCCTAAGACACTTTCTTTGGTTGAAAACCAGAAAACAGGTTTTGTTTAATAAAATCACTTTTGGTCTCTCTCGGCTGAGAATCAGTTTAAGAGCATAAAAACAAGTAGTTTGCTGCTTTGAGACAGTAAAGTGATGAAAGCATCAGGTATTCATGCAAATGTCATCAAACTTGTAAGAAGTGTGTCCTAAGACACTTTCTTTGGTTGAAAACCCAGAAAACAGGTTTTGTTTAATAAAATCCATGTTTGATCTCTCTCGGGCTGAGAATCAGTTTAAGAGCATAAAAACAAGATGTTGCTGCTTTGAGGCAGTAAAGTGATGAAAGCATCAGGTATTCATGAAAATGTCATCAAACTTGTAAGAAGTGTGTCCTAAGACACTTTCTTTGTTGAAAACCCAGAAAACAGGTTTTGTTTAATAAAATTCCACGTTTGGTCTCTCTGCTGGGGGGCTGAAAATCAGTTTAAGAGCATAAAAACAAGATGTTGCTGCTTTGAGGCAGTAAAGTGATGAAAGCATCAGGTATTCATGAACATGTCATCAAACCTGTAAAAAGTGTGTCCTAAGACACTTTCTTTGGTTGAAAACCCAGAAAACAGGTTTTGTTTAATAAAATCCACTTTGGTCTCTTCGGGCTGAAAATCAGTTTAAGAGCATAAAAACAAGATGTTGCTGCTTTGAGGCAGTAAAGTGATGAAAGCATCAGGTATTCATGCAAATGTCATCAAACTTGTAAGAAGTGTGTCCTAAGACACTTTCTTTGGTTGAAAACCCAGAAAACAGGTTTTGTTTAATAAAATTCACATTTGGTCTCTCTGTGGGCTGAGAATCAGTTTAAGAGCATAAAAACAAGTAGTTTGCTGCTTTGAGGCAGTAAAGTGATGAAAGCATCAGGTATTCATGAAAATGTCATCAAACTTGTAAGAAGTGTGTCCTAAGACACTTTCTTTGGTTGAAAACCCAGAAAACAGGTTTTGTTTAATAAAATCCACTTTTGGTCTCTCTGCGGGCTGAAAATCAGTTTAAGAGCATAAAAACAAGATGTTGCTGCTTTGAGGCAGTAAAGCGATGAAAGCATCAGGTATTCATGAAAATGTCATCAAACTTGTAAGAAGTGTGTCCTAAGACACTTTCTTTGGTTGAAAACCCAGAAAAAATGTTTTGTTTAGTAAATTCCATGTTTGATGTCTCTGCGGGCTGAAAATCAGTTTAAGAGCATAAAACAAGATGTTGCTGCTTTGAGGCAGAAAAGCGATGAAAGCATCAGGTATTCATGAAAATGTCATCAAACTTGTAAGAAGTGTGTCGTAAGACACTTTCTTTGGTTGAAAACACAGAAAACAGGTTTTGTTTAAAATCCACGTTTGATCTCTCTGGGCTGAAAATCAGTTTAAGAGCATAAGAACAAGGTGTTGCTGCTTTGACCGTGTAAAGTGATTATAGCATCAGATATTCATGAAAATGTCATCAAACTTGTAGAAGTGTGTCCTAAGACACTTTCTTTGTTGAAAACCCAGAAAAAGGTTTTGTTTAATAAAATCCACTTTTGGTCTCTCTCGGCTGATAATCAGTTTAGAGCATAAAAAGAAGATGTTGCTGCTTTGAGGCAGTAAAGTGATGAAAGCATCAGGTATTCATGAAAATGTCATCAAACTTGTAAGAAGTGTGTCCTAAGACACTTTCTTTGGTTGAAAACCCAGAAAACAGGTTTTGTTTAATAAAATCCACTTTTGGTCTCTCTGCGGCTGAGAATCAGTTTAAGAGCATAAAACAAGATGTTGCTGCTTTGAGGCAGTAAAGTGATGAAAGCACCAGGTATTCATGAAAATGTCATCAAACCTGTAGAAGTGTGTCCTAAGACACTTTCTTTGTTGAAAACCCAGAAAAAAAGTTTTGTTTAATAAAATCCACTTTTGGTCTCTCTCGAACTGATAATCAGTTTAAGAGCATAAAAACAAGATGTTGCTGCTTTGAGCCAGTAAAGTGATGAAAATGTCATCAAACTTGTAAGAAGTGTGTCCTAAGAAACTTTCTTTGGTTGAAAACCCAGAAAACAGGTTTTGTTTAATAAAATTCACATTTGGTCTCTCTGGGGGCTGAGAATCAGTTTAAGAGCATAAAACAAGTAGTTTGCTGCTTTGAGGCAGTAAAGTGATGAAAGCATCAGGTATTCATGAAAATGTCATCAAAACTGTAAGAAGTGTGTCCTAAGACACTTTCTTTGGTTGAAAACCCAGAAAACAGGTTTTGTTTAATAAAATCCACTTTTGGTCTCTCTGCGGGCTGAAAATCAGTTTAAGAGCATAAAAACAAGATGTTGCTGCTTTGAGGCAGAAAAGCGATGAAAGCATCAGGTATTCATGAAAATGTCATCAAACTTGTAAGAAGTGTGTCCTAAGACACTTTCTTTGGTTGAAAACCCAGAAAACAGGTTTTGTTTTAAAATCCACTTTTGATCTCTCTGCGGCTGAGAATCAGTTTAAGAGCATAAAGCAGCAAACAAGATGTTGCTGCTTTGAGGCAGTAAAAGCGATGAAAGCATCAGGTATTCATGAAATGTCATCAAACTTGTAAGAAGTGTGTCCTAAGACACTTTCTTTGGTTGAAAACCCAGAAAACAGGTTTTGTTTAATAAAATCCACGTTTGATCCTCTGCGGCTGATAATCAGTTTAAGAGCATAAAAATAAGATGTTGCTGCTTTGAGCCAGTAAAAGTGATGAAAATGTCATCAAACTTGTAAGAAGTGTGTCCTAAGAAACTTTCTTTGGTTGAAAACCCAGAAAACAGGTTTTGTTTAATAAAATCCACTTTTGGTCTCTCTCGGGCTGAGAATCAGTTTAAGAGCATAAAAACAAGAGTAGTTTGCTGCTTTGAGGCAGTAAAGTGATGAAAGCATCAGGTATTCATGCAAATGTAATCACACTTGTAAGAATTGTGTCCTAAGACACTTTCTTTGGTTCAAAACCCAGAAAAAAGGTTGTGTTTAGTAAAATCCACTTTTGGTCTCTTTGCGGGCTGAAAAGCAGTTTAAGAGCATAAAAACAAGATGTTGCTGCTTTGAGGCAGAAAAGCGATGAAAGCATCAGGTATTCATGAAAATGTCATCAAATCTGTAAGAAGTGTGTCCTAAGACACTTTCTTTGGTTGAAAACCCAGAAAAAGGGTTTTGTTTTGTAAAATCCACTTTTGGTCTCTCTGCGGACTGAGAAACAGTTCAAGAGCATAAAAACAAGATGTTGCTGCTTTGAGCCAGTAAAATGATGAAAGCATCAGGTATTCATGAAAATGTCATCAAACTTGTAAGAAGTGTGTCCTAAGACACTTTCTTTTGTTGAAAACCCAGAAAAAAGGTTTTGTTTAGTAAATTCCATGTTTGATGTCTCTGCCGGCTGAAAATCAGTTTAAGAGCATAAAGCAGCAAGCAAGATGTTGCTGCTTTGAGACAGTAAAGCGATGAAAGCATCAGGTATTCATGAAAATGTCATCAAACCTGTACGAAGTGTGTCCTAAGACACTTTCTTTGGTTGAAAACCCAGAAAACAGGTTTTGTTTAATAAAATCCACTTTTGGTCTCTCTCGGGCTGAGAATCAGTTTAAGAGCATAAAAACAAGATGTTGCTGCTTTGAGTCAGTAAAGTGATGAAAGCATCAGGTATTCATGCAAATGTCATCAAACTTGTAAGAAGTGTGTCCTAAGACACTTTCTTTGGTTGAAAACCCAGAAAATAGGTTTTGTTTAGTAAAATCCACTTTTGGTCTCTCTCGGGCTGAGAATCAGTTTAAGAGCATAAAAACAAGATGTTGCTGCTTTGAGCCAGTAAAGTGATGAAAATGTCATCAAACTTGTAAGAAGTGTGTCCTAAGACACTTTCTTTGGTTGAAAACCCAGAAAACAGGTTTTGTTTAATAAAATTCACGTTTGGTCTCTCTGCGGGCTTAGAATCAGTTTAAGAGCATAAAAACAAGAGTAGTTTGCTGCTTTGAGGCAGTAAAGTAATGAAAGCATCAGGTATTCATGAAAATGTCATCAAACCTGTAAGAAGTGTGTCCTAAGACACTTTCTTTGGTTGAAAACACAGAAAACAGGTTTTGTTTAATAAAATACACTTTTGGTCTCTCTGCGGGCTGAAAATCAGTTTAAGAGCATAAAAACAAGATTTTGCTGCTTTGAGGCAGTAAAGTGATGAAAGCATCAGGTATTCATGCAAATGTCATCAAACTTGTAAGAAGTGTGTCCTAAGACACTTTCTTTGGTTGAAAACCCAGAAAACAGGTTTTGTTTAGTAAAATCCACTTTTGGTCTCTCTGCGGGCTGAAAATCAGTTTAAGAGCATAAAAACAAGATGTTGCTGCTTTGAGGCAGTAAAGTGATGAAAGCATCAGGTATTCATGAAAATGTCATCAAACTTGTAAGAAGTGTGTCCTAAGACACTTCTTTGGTTGAAAACCCAGAAAACAGGTTTTGTTTAATAAAATCCACTTTTGGTCTCTCTCGGGCTGAGAATCAGTTTAAGAGCATAAAAACAAGATGTTGCTGCTTTGAGCGAGAAAAGTGATGAAAATGTCATCAAACTTGTAAGAAGTGTGTCCTAAGACACTTTCTTTGGTTGAAAACCCAGAAAACAGGTTTTGTTTAATAAAATTCACGTTTGGTCTCTCTGCGGGCTGAGAATCAGTTTAAGAGCATAAAAACAAGATGTTGCTGCTTTGAGGCAGTAAAGTGATGAAAGCATCAGGTATTCATGAAAATGTCATCAAACTTGTAAGAAGTGTGTCCTAAGACACTTTCTTTGGTTGAAAACCCAGAAAACAGGTTTTGTTTAATAAAATTCACGTTTGGTCTCTCTGGGGGCTGAGAATCAGTTTAAGAGCATAAAAAAAAGGTGTTGCTGCTTTGAGGCAGTAAAGTGATGAAAGCATCAGGTATTCATGCAAATGTCATCAAACTTGTAAGAAGTGTGTCCTAAGACACTTTCTTTGGTTGAAAACCCAGAAAACAGGTTTTGTTTAATAAAATCCACTTTTGGTCTCTCTGCGGGCTGAGAATCAGTTTAAGAGCATAAAAACAAGATGTTGCTGCTTTGAGACAGTGAAAGCATCAGGTATTCATGAAAATGTCATCAAACTTGTAAGAAGTTTGTCCTAAGACACTTTCTTTGGTTGAAAACCCAGAAAACAGGTTTTGTTTAATAAAATTCACGTTTGGTCTCTTTGGGGGCTGAGAATCAGTTTAAGACCATAAAAACAAGTATGTTGCTGCTTTGAGCAGTAATGTAAGCATCAGGTATTGATGAAAATGTCATCAAACTTGTAAGAAGTGTGTCCTAAGACACTTTCTTTGGTTGAAAACCCAGAAAACAGGTTTTGTTTAATAAAATACACTTTTGGTCTCTCTGCGGGCTGAAAATCAGTTTAAGAGCATGAAAACAAGATGTTGCTGCTTTGAGCCAGTAAAGTGATGAAAGCATCAGGTCATGAAAATGTCATCAAACTTGTAAGAAATATGTCCTACGACACTTTCTTTGGTTGAAAACCCAGAAAACAGGTTTTGTTTAATAAAATCCACTTTTGGTCTCTCTGCGGGCTGGAAATCAGTTTAAGAGCATAAAAACAAGATGTTGCTGCTTTGAGGCAGTAAAGTGATGAAAGCATCAGGTATTCATGCAAATGTCATCAAACTTGTAAGAAGTGTGTCCTAAGACACTTTCTTTGGTTGAAAACCCAGAAAATAGGTTTTGTTTAGTAAAATCCACTTTTGGTCTCTCTCGGGCTGAGAATCAGTTTAAGAGCATAAAAACAAGATGTTGCTGGTTTGAGCCAGTAAAGTGATGAACATGTCATCAAACTTGTAAGAAGTGTGTCCTAAGACACTTTCTTTGGTTGAAAACCCAGAAAACAGGTTTTGTTTAATAAAATTCACGTTTGGTCTCTCTCGGGCTTAGAATCAGTTTAAGAGCATAAAAACAAGAGTAGTTTGCTGCTTTGAGGCAGTAAACTAATGAAAGCATCAGGTATTCATGAAAATGTCATCAAACCTGTAAGAAGTGTGTCCTAAGACACTTTCTTTGGTTGAAAACACAGAAAACAGGTTTTGTTTAATAAAATACACTTTTGGTCTCTCTGCGGGCTGAAAATCAGTTTAAGAGCATAAAAACAAGATTTTGCTGCTTTGAGGCAGTAAAGTGATGAAAGCATCAGGTATTCATGCAAATGTCATCAAACTTTAAGAAGTGTGTCCTAAGACACTTTCTTTGGTTGAAAACCCAGAAAACAGGTTTTGTTTAGTAAAATCCATGTTTGATCTCTGTGCCGGCTGAAAATCAGTTTAAGACCATAAAAACAAGATGTTGCTGCTTTGAGGTAGACAAGCGATGAAAGCATCAGGTATTCATGAAAATGTCATCAAACTTGTAAGAAGTGTGTCCTAAGACACTTTCTTTGGTTGAAAACCAGAAAACAGATTTTGTTTAATAAAATCCACTTTTGGTCTCTCTCGGTCTGAGAATCAGTTTAAGAGCATAAAAACAATATGTTGCTGCTTTGAGCCAGTAAAGTGATGAAAATGTCATCAAACTTGTAAGAAGTGTGTCCTAAGAAACTTTCTTTGGTTGAAAACCCAGAAAACAGGTTTTGTTTAATAAAATTCACGTTTGGTCTCTCTGGGGGCTGAGAATCAGTTTAAGAGCATGAAAACAAGTAGTTTGCTGCTTTGAGCCAGTTAAGTGATGAAAATGTCATCAAACTTGTAAGAAGTGTGTCCTAAGACACTTTCTTTGGTTGAAAACCCAGAAAACAGGTTTTGTTTAATAAAATTCACGTTTGGTCTCTCTGGGGGCTGAGAATCAGTTTAAGAGCATGAAAACAAGTAGTTTGCTGCTTTGAGCCAGTTAAGTGATGAAAATGTCATCAAACTTGTAAGAAGTGTGTCCTAAGACACTTTCTTTGGTTGAAAACCCAGAAAATAGGTTTTGTTTAGTAAAATCCACTTTTGGTCTCTCTCGGGCTGAGAATCAGTTTAAGAGCATAAAAACAAGATGTTGCTGGTTTGAGCCAGTAAAGTGATGAACATGTCATCAAACTTGTAAGAAGTGTGTCCTAAGACACTTTCTTTGGTTGAAAACCCAGAAAATAGGTTTTGTTTAGTAAAATCCACTTTTGGTCTCTCTCGGGCTGAGAATCAGTTTAAGAGCATAAAACAAGATGTTGCTGGTTTGAGCCAGTAAAGTGATGAAAATGTCATCAAACTTGTAAGAAGTGTGTCCTAAGACACTTTCTTTGGTTGAAAACCCAGAAAATAGGTTTTGTTTAGTAAAATCCACTTTTGGTCTCTCTGGGGCTGAGAATCAGTTTAAGAGCATAAAAACAAGATGTTGCTGGTTTGAGCCAGTAAAGTGATGAACATGTCATCAAACTTGTAAGAAGTGTGTCCTAAGACACTTTCTTTGGTTGAAAAACCCAGAAAACAGGTTTTGTTTAGTAAAATCCATGTTTGATCTCTGTGCCGGCTGAAAATCAGTTTAAGACCATAAAAACAAGATGTTGCTGCTTTGAGGTAGACAAGCGATGAAAGCATCAGGTATTCATGAAAATGTCATCAAACTTGTAAGAAGTGTGTCCTAAGACACTTTCTTTGGTTGAAAACCCAGAAAATAGGTTTTGTTTAGTAAAATCCACTTTTGGTCTCTCTCGGGCTGAGAATCAGTTTAAGAGCATAAAAACAAGATGTTGCTGGTTTGAGCCAGTAAAGTGATGAACATGTCATCAAACTTGTAAGAAGTGTGTCCTAAGACACTTTCTTTGGTTGAAAACCCAGAAAACAGGTTTTGTTTAATAAAATTCACGTTTGGTCTCTCTGCGGGCTTAGAATCAGTTTAAGAGCATAAAAATCAGAATCAGCTTTAATGGCCATGAAAGTGTTCACATACATGGAATTTGTCTCCGGTTCCACTTTGCTCTCTCATACATACACAATATACATTAAACTAGATAAATATAAAAAAGATTCAAAAAGACATTAAAGGCAGTAGTCAAAAAAGTGCAGATAGTGCAGATGGAGAGTCTGATCAACTGTTCATCAGGGTGACAGCCAGAGGGAAGAAGCTGTTTTTGTGTCTGGTAGTTTTGGTACAGAGCTCTGTAGCGCCTCCCAGAGGAGGAGTTGGAACAGCTTGTGTCCAGGGTGTGACGGGTCTGTAGTGATCTTTCCTGACGCTTCCTGACTCTGGAGGTGTACAAGTCCAGGATGGAGGGCAGGCTGGAACCATAGTTCTCTCTGCCGACCTGACGATCCGCTGTAGTCTGCCTCTGTCCTGTTTGGTGGCCGATCCAAACCACACAGTGATGGAGGAGCAGAGGACGGACTGGATGATGGCGGTGTAGAAGAGGATCAGCAGCTCCTGAGGCAGGCTGTACTTCCTGAGCTGGGCGCAGGAAGTACAGCCTCTGCTGGCCTTTCCGGATGGTGTTGATGTTGGAGGCCCACTTCAGGTCCTGGGAGATTGTGGATCCCAGAAACCTGAAGGTCTCCCTCTGGACACAGTGCTATTGTGTATGGTGAGGGGGCGGTGCTGGGGGCTCCTCCTGAAGTCCACTGTCATCTCCACAGTCTTGAGCTTGTTCAGCTCCAGGTGGTTCTCACCACACCAGAGGACCAGCTGTTCAACCTCCCGTCTGTCGCAGACTCGTCACCGTTCCTGATGAGGCCGATGACCGTTGTGTCGTCTCACGAACTTCAGGAGTTTAACAGACGGGTCCCTGAGGTGCACTCGTTGGTGTAGAGGGAGAAGAGCAGTGGAGAGCACACATCCTGGGGCGCACCGGTACTGATGGTCCGGGTGCTGGATATGGTTTTCCCAGCCTCACCTGCTGCGTCCTGTCTGTCAGGAAGTTAGTGATCCACCGACAGGTGGGGCTGGCACAGTGAGCTGGCAGAGTTTGGGATGAAGAAGCTCCGGGATGATCGTGTTGAATGCGAGCTGAAGTCCACGAACAGAACCCTTGCGTATGTCCCTGGGGAGTCGAGGTGTTGCAGTATATAGTGCAGTCCCATATTGACCGCATCATCCACCGACCTGTTTGCGCGATAGGCAAACTGCAGGGGGTCCAGCAGGGGGCCTGTGATGTCCTTCAGGTGGGTCAACACAAGTCTTTCAAAGGACTTCATGACCACAGACGTCAGGGCAACGGGTCTGTAGTCATTTAATCCTGTGATGGAGGATTTCTTGGGGACCGGGATGATCAAGGAGCGCTTGAAGCAGGAAGGGACTTCACACAGCTCCAGTGATCGGTTGAAGATCTCCGTGAAGATGGGGGCCAGCTGGTCAGCACAGGCTTTCAGGCAGGAGGGGGACACCGTCTGGGCCGGAGCCTTCCTGATCTTCTGTCTCTGAAAGAGCCGACTCACATCCTCTTCAGATCGTCAGTGCGGTGGGGGGTTGGGTGGGGAGGTGAGAGGAGGCAGATGATTGTTTGTTGATGGGGCGGTTGGGCGTGGCGGAAGTGGTCTTGTTGAACCTGCAGTAGAACACATTCAGGTCGTCGGCCAGACGGTGATTGTCCACAGTGGGGGGGGATGGTCTCTTGTAGTTGGTGAGTACTTCCAGGCCTCTCCAGACTGACGAGGGTCGTTGGCTGAAAACTTCTTTTCCAGCTTATCAGTATAGCTCTTCTTAGCCTTGAGTCTCCCTCGTCAGGAGTTTCTGGCCTGGTTGTAGAGAATCCTGTCCCCACCACTGTAGGCCTCCTCTTTAGCCGACAAGCTGCCTGAGTCCTGCAGTGAACCAGGGTTTATTGTTGTTGTATGTGCAGAAGGTTTTAGTCGGCACACACATGTCCTCAAAAACTGATGTAGGATGTCACAGTGTCAGTGAGCCCGTCCAGGTCTGTAGCAGCAGCCTCAAAACACTCCAATCAGTGGAGGCAAAGCAGGACTGTAGCTCCAGCTTGGCCTCATTGGTCCATCTCTTCACAGTCTTCACCACAGGCTTTGCAGATTTTAGTTTCTGCCTGTAGGACGGCAGAAGATGGACCAGACAATGATCAGATAGTCCCAAAGCTGCACGGGGACTGAGTGATATGCATCTTTCAGAACAGTGTAGCAGTGGTCCAGTGTGTTTTGTCCCTGGTGCTACACTTGATATGCTGTCTGTATTTAGGCAGTTCTTTGCTGAGGTTTGCTCTGTTAAAGTCCCCAAGAACAATGAGCAGGGAGTCTGGGTGTTTGTGCTCCATGGTGGTGATCTGCTCAGCCAGGTGTTGGAGTGCCTCACTCACACAGGCCTGAGGTGGGATGTACACACCGGCCAGAATGAATGAGGAGAACTCCCGCGGTGAATAAAATGGTTTGCAGTCTATTAAAAGTGTTTCTAGGTGAGGGCTGCATGATTCCATTAACACTGTGACATCTGTGCACCAACCTACGTTAATATAAAAGCAGATCCCGCCTCCCCTCGTTTTCCCCGACAGAGCCGTGACGCGGTCCGCTCGGTGGAGTTGGAAGCCCGGCAGATGTAGTGCGCTGTCCGGGATGTGCGCACCGAGCCAGGTTTCGTGAAGCAGAGGGCGGCAGATCTACTAAAGTCCGTGTTGGCTTTGTTTAGAAGCATCAGTTCATCAATCTTGTTCGCCAGAAGGCGGACGTTCGCCAGGTGAATTGACGGGGCGCAGTTCGAAATCGCGTCGGCGCACTTTAACGGCGCTCCTCGCGCTTCCCGCCGGCGTCTGCGGCGAATTCGAGAAGAGCCGCTGCTCCTCCAACCAAAGTCTCTGTAAAGTATTCGGTTCAATGAAAACCGGTGAAAAAAGTTTGACCGGTGGATTGCTGAAGGTTTAAGAGTACCTCCCTGCTGTATGTGATCAGAGAGGGAGAGCTGGAGACGAGACAAACAAACAAAAACAGAAAAAGTACGAGAGAGCGAAGTACCGAGGCTGCCATCTGCGGCGCCATCTCACATCTTTATCAACAAGAGTAGTTTGCTGCTTTGAGGCAGTAAACTAATGAAAGCATCAGGTATTCATGAAAATGTCATCAAACCTGTAAGAAGTGTGTCCTAAGACACTTTCTTTGGTTGAAAACACAGAAAACAGGTTTTGTTTAATAAAATACACTTTTGGTCTCTCTGCGGGCTGAAAATCAGTTTAAGAGCATAAAAACAAGATTTTGCTGCTTTGAGGCAGTAAAGTGATGAAAGCATCAGGTATTCATGCAAATGTCATCAAACTTGTAAGAAGTGTGTCCTAAGACACTTTCTTTGGTTGAAAACCCAGAAAACAGGTTTTGTTTAGTAAAATCCATGTTTGATCTCTGTGCCGGCTGAAAATCAGTTCAAGACCATAAAAACAAGATGTTGCTGCTTTGAGGTAGACAAGCGATGAAAGCATCAGGTATTCATGAAAATGTCATCAAACTTGTAAGAAGTGTGTCCTAAGACACTTTCTTTGGTTGAAAACCCAGAAAACAGATTTTGTTTAATAAAATCCACTTTTGGTCTCTCTGCGGGCTGAGAATCAGTTAAAGAGCATAAAAACAATATGTTGCTGCTTTGAGCCAGTAAAGTGATGAAAATGTCATCAAACTTGTAAGAAGTGTGTCCTAAGAAACTTTCTTTGGTTGAAAACCCAGAAAACAGGTTTTGTTTAATAAAATTCACGTTTGGTCTCTCTGGGGGCTGAGAATCAGTTTAAGAGCATGAAAACAAGTAGTTTGCTGCTTTGAGCCAGTTAAGTGATGAAAATGTCATCAAACTTGTAAGAAGTGTGTCCTAAGACACTTTCTTTGGTTGAAAACCCAGAAAATAGGTTTTGTTTAGTAAAATCCACTTTTGGTCTCTCTCGGGCTGAGAATCAGTTTAAGAGCATAAAAACAAGATGTTGCTGGTTTGAGCCAGTAAAGTGATGAACATGTCATCAAACTTGTAAGAAGTGTGTCCTAAGACACTTTCTTTGGTTGAAAACCCAGAAAATAGGTTTTGTTTAGTAAAATCCACTTTTGGTCTCTCTCGGGCTGAGAATCAGTTTAAGAGCATAAAAACAAGATGTTGCTGGTTTGAGCCAGTAAAGTGATGAAAATGTCATCAAACTTGTAAGAAGTGTGTCCTAAGACACTTTCTTTGGTTGAAAACCCAGAAAATAGGTTTTGTTTAGTAAAATCCACTTTTGGTCTCTCTCGGGCTGAGAATCAGTTTAAGAGCATAAAAACAAGATGTTGCTGGTTTGAGCCAGTAAAGTGATGAACATGTCATCAAACTTGTAAGAAGTGTGTCCTAAGACACTTTTGGTTGAAAAACCCAGAAAACAGGTTTTGTTTAATAAAATTCACGTTTGGTCTCTCTGCGGGCTTAGAATCAGTTTAAGAGCATAAAAACAAGAGTAGTTTGCTGCTTTGAGGCAGTAAACTAATGAAAGCATCAGGTATTCATGAAAATGTCATCAAACCTGTAAGAAGTGTGTCCTAAGACACTTTCTTTGGTTGAAAACACAGAAAACAGGTTTTGTTTAATAAAATTCACTTTTTGGTCTCTCTGCGGGCTGAAAATCAGTTTAAGAGCATAAAAACAAGATTTTGCTGCTTTGAGGCAGTAGTGATGAAAGCATCAGGTATTCATGCAAATGTCATCAAACTTGTAGAAGTGTGTCCTAAGACACTTTCTTTGGTTGAAAACCCAGAAAACAGGTTTTGTTTAGTAAAATCCATGTTTGATCTCTGTGCGGCTGAAAATCAGTTCAAGACCATAAAAACAAGATGTTGCTGCTTTTGAGGTAGACAAGCGATGAAAGCATCAGGTATTCATGAAAATGTCATCAAACTTGTAAGAAGTGTGTCCTAAGACACTTTCTTTGGTTGAAAACCCAGAAAACAGATTTTGTTTAATAAAATCCACTTTTGGTCTCTCTGCGGGCTGAGAATCAGTTAAGAGCATAAAAACAATATGTTGCTGCTTTGAGCCAGTAAAGTGATGAAAATGTCATCAAACTTGTAAGAAGTGTGTCCTAAGAAACTTTCTTTGGTTGAAAACCCAGAAAACAGGTTTTGTTTAATAAAATTCACGTTTGGTCTCTCTCTGGGGGCTGAGAATCAGTTTAAGAGCATGAAAACAAGTAGTTTGCTGCTTTGAGCCAGTTAAGTGATGAAAATGTCATCAAACTTGTAAGAAGTGTGTCCTAAGACACTTTCTTTGGTTGAAAACCCAGAAAATAGGTTTTGTTTAGTAAAATCCACTTTTGGTCTCTCTCGGGCTGAGAATCAGTTTAAGAGCATAAAAACAAGATGTTGCTGGTTTGAGCCAGTAAAGTGATGAACATGTCATCAAACTTGTAAGAAGTGTGTCCTAAGACACTTTCTTTGGTTGAAAACCCAGAAAATAGGTTTTGTTTAGTAAAATCCACTTTTGGTCTCTCTCGGGCTGAGAATCAGTTTAAGAGCATAAAAACAAGATGTTGCTGGTTTGAGCCAGTAAAGTGATGAAAATGTCATCAAACTTGTAAGAAGTGTGTCCTAAGACACTTTCTTTGGTTGAAAACCCAGAAAATAGGTTTTGTTTAGTAAAATCCACTTTTGGTCTCTCTCGGGCTGAGAATCAGTTTAAGAGCATAAAAACAAGATGTTGCTGGTTTGAGCCAGTAAAGTGATGAACATGTCATCAAACTTGTAAGAAGTGTGTCCTAAGACACTTTCTTTGGTTGAAAACCCAGAAAACAGGTTTTGTTTAGTAAAATCCATGTTTGATCTCTGTGCCGGCTGAAAATCAGTTTAAGACCATAAAAACAAGATGTTGCTGCTTTGAGGTAGACAAGCGATGAAAGCATCAGGTATTCATGAAAATGTCATCAAATCTGTAAGAAGTGTGTCCTAAGACACTTTCTTTGGTTGAAAACCCAGAAAAAGGGTTTTGTTTTGTAAAATCCACTTTTGGTCTCTCTGCGGACTGAGAAACAGTTCAAGAGCATAAAAACAAGATGTTGCTGCTTTGAGCCAGTAAAATGATGAAAGCATCAGGTATTCATGAAAATGTCATCAAACTTGTAAGAAGTGTGTCCTAAGACACTTTCTTTTGTTGAAAACCCAGAAAAAAGGTTTTGTTTAGTAAATTCCATGTTTGATGTCTCTGCCGGCTGAAAATCAGTTTAAGAGCATAAAGCAGCAAGCAAGATGTTGCTGCTTTGAGACAGTAAAGCGATGAAAGCATCAGGTATTCATGAAAATGTCATCAAACTTGTAAGAAGTGTGTCCTAAGACACTTTCTTTGGTTGAAAACCCAGAAAATAGGTTTTGTTTAGTAAAATCCACTTTTGGTCTCTCTCGGGCTGAGAATCAGTTTAAGAGCATAAAAACAAGATGTTGCTGGTTTGAGCCAGTAAAGTGATGAACATGTCATCAAACTTGTAAGAAGTGTGTCCTAAGACACTTTCTTTGGTTGAAAACCCAGAAAACAGGTTTTGTTTAATAAAATTCACGTTTGGTCTCTCTGCGGGCTTAGAATCAGTTTAAGAGCATAAAAACAAGAGTAGTTTGCTGCTTTGAGGCAGTAAACTAATGAAAGCATCAGGTATTCATGAAAATGTCATCAAACTTGTAAGAAGTGTGTCCTAAGACACTTTCTTTGGTTGAAAACCCAGAAAACAGGTTTTGTTTAATAAAATCCACTTTTGGTCTCTCTCGGGCTGAGAATCAGTTTAAGAGCATAAAAACAAGTAGTTTACTGCTTTGAGGCAGAAAAGCGATGAAAGCATCAGGTATTCATGAAAATGTCATCAAACCTGTAAGAAGTGTGTCCTAAGACACTTTCTTTGGTTGAAAACCCAGAAAAAGGTTGTGTTTAGTAAATTCCACGTTTGATGTCTCTGCGGGCTGAAAATCAGTTTAAGAGCATAATGCAGCAAGCAAGATGTTGCTGCTTTGAGCCAGTAAAGTGATGAAAATGTTATCAAACTTGTAAGAAGTGTGTCCTAAGACAATTTCTTTGGTTGAAAACCCAGGAAACAGGTTTTGTTTAATCAAATCCACTTTTGGTCTCTCTGCGGGCTGAGAATCAGTTAAAGAGCATAAAAACAAGATGTTGCTGCTTTGAGCCAGTAAAGTGATGAAAATGTCATCAAACTTGTAAGAAGTTTGTCCTAAGAAACTTTCTTTGGTTGAAAACCCAGAAAACAGGTTTTGTTTAATAAAATCCACTTTTGGTCTCTCTGCGGGCTGAACATCAGTTTAAGAGCATAACAACAAGATGTTGCTGCTTTGAGGCAGTAAAGGGATGAAAGCATCAGGTATTCATGCAAATGTCATCAAACTTGTAAGAAGTGTGTCCTAAGACACTTTCTTTGGTTGAAAACCCAGGAAACAGGTTTTGTTTAATAAAATCCACTTTTGGTCTCTCTGCGGGCTGAGAATCAGTTAAAGAGCATAAAAACAAGATGTTGCTGCTTTGAGCCAGTAAAAGTGATGAAAATGTCATCAAACTTGTAAGAAGTGTGTCCTAAGACACTTTCTTTGGTTGAAAACCCAGAAAACAGGTTTTGTTTTATAAAATCCACTTTTGGTCTCTCTCGGGCTGAGAATCAGTTTAAGAGCATAAAAACAAGATGTTGCTGCTTTGATGCAGTAAAGTGATGAAAGCATCAGGTATTCATGAAAATCTCATCAAACTTGTAAGAAGTGTGTCCTAAGACACTTTCTTTGGTTGAAAACCCAGAAAACAGGTTTTGTTTAATAAAATTAACGTTTGGTCTCTCTGCGGGCTGAGAATCAGTTTAAGAGCATAAAAACAAGAGTAGTTTGCTGCTTTGAGGCAGTAAAGTGATGAAAATGTCATCAAACTTGTAAGAAGTGTGTCCTAAGACAATTTCTTTGGATGAAAACCCAGGAAAAAGGTTGTGATCAGTAAAATCCACTGTTGGTCTCTGCGGGCTGAAAAGCAGTTTAAGAGCATAAAAACAAGATGTTGCTGCTTTGAAGCAGAAAAGCGATGAAAGCATCAGGTATTCATGAACATGTCATCAAACCTGTAAGAAGTGTGTCCTAAGACACTTTCTTTGGTTGAAAACCAGAAAACAGGTTTTGTTTAGTAAAATCCACTTTTGGTCTCTCTGCGGGCTGAGAATCAGTTTAAGAGCATAAAAACAAGATGTTGCTGCTTTGAGGCAGTAAAGTGATGAAAGCATCAGGTATTCATGAAAATGTCATCAAACCTGTAAGAAGTGTGTCCTAAGACACTTTCTTTGGTTGAAAAACCAGAAAACAGGTTTTGTTTAGTAAAATCCACTTTTGGTCTCTCTGCGGGCTGAAAAGCAGTTTAAGAGCATAAAAACAAGATGTTGCTGCTTTAAGGAAGTAAAGTGATGAAAGCATCAGGTATTCATGAAAATGTCATCAAACTTGTAAGAAGTGTGTCCTAAGACACTTTATTTGGTTCAAAACCCAGAAAAAAGGTTGTGATTAGTAAAATCCACTTTGGTCTCTTGGCTGAAAAGCAGTTTAAGAGCATAAAAACAAGATGTTGCTGCTTTGAGGCAGTAAAGTGATGAAAGCATCAGGTATTCATAGAAATGTCATCAAACTTGTAAGAAGTGTGTCCTAAGACACTTTCTTTGCTTCAAAAACCCAGAAAACAGGTTTTGTTTAGTAAAATCCACGTTTGGTCTCTTTGGCTGAAATGCAGTTTAAGAGCATAAAAACAAGATGTTGCTGCTTTGAGGCAGTAAAGTGATGAAAGCATCAGGTATTCATAGAAATGTCATCAAACTTGTAAGAAGTGTGTCCTAAGACACTTTCTTTGGTTGAAAACCCAGAAAACAGGTTTTGTTTAATAAAATTCACGTTTGGTCTCTCTGGGGCTGAGAATCAGTTTAAGAAAAAACAAGTAGTTTGCTGCTTTGAGGCAGTAAAGTGATGAAAGCATCAGGTATTCATGCAAATGTCATCAAACTTGTAAGAAGTGTGTCCTAAGACACTTTCTTTGGTTCAAAACCCAGAAAAAAGGTTGTGATTAGTAAAATCCACTGTTGGTCTCTTTGGGCTGAAAAGCAGTTTAAGAGCATAAAACAAGATGTTGGCTTTGAGGCAGTAAAGTGATGAAAGCATCAGGTATTCATGAAAATGTCATCAAAGCTCTAAAAAGTGTGTCCTAAACACTTTCTTTGGTTGAAAAACCCAGAAAACAGGTTTTGTTTAGTAAAATCCACTTTGTATCTCTGCAGGCTGAGAATCAGTTTAAGAGCATACAAACAAGATGTTGCTGCTTTTGAGGCAGTAAAGTGATGAAAGCATCAGGTATTCATGCAAATGTCATCAAACTTGTAAGAAGTGTGTCCTAAGGCACTTTCTTTGGTTCAAAACACAGAAAAAGGTTTGTTTAGTAAAATCCACTGTTGGTCTCTTTGATGTCTGAAAGCAGTTTAAGAGCATAAAAACAAGATGTTGCTGCTTTTGAAGGCAGAAAAGCGATGAAAGCAGGTATTAGAAATGTCATCAAACCTGTAAGAAGTGTGTCCTAAGACACTTTCTTTGTTGAAAAACCAGAAAACAGGTTTTGTTTAGTAAAATCCACTTTTGGTCTCTCTGCGGGCTGAAAATCATTTTAAGAGCATAAAAACAAGATGTTGCTGCTTTGAGGCAGTAAAGTGATGAAAGCATCAGGTATTCATGCAAATGTCATCAAACTTGTAAGAAGTGTGTCCTAAGACACTTTCTTTGGTTCAAAACCCAGAAAAAAGGTTGTGATTAGTAAAATCCACTGTTGGTCTCTTTGCGGGCTGAAAAGCAGTTTAAGAGCATAAAAACAAGATGTTGCTGCTTTGAGGCAGTAAAGTGATGAAAGCATCAGGTATTCATGAAAATGTCATCAAACTTGTAAGAAGTGTGTCCTAAGACACTTTCTTTGGTTCAAAACCCAGAAAACAGGTTTTGTTCAATAAAATCCACTTTTGGTCTCTTTGCGGGCTGAAAAGCAGTTTAAGAGCATAAAAACAAGATGTTGCTGCTTTGAGGCAGTAAAGTGATGAAAGCATCAGGTATTCATAGAAATGTCATCAAACTTGTAAGAAGTGTGTCCTAAGACACTTTCTTTGGTTCAAAAACCCAGAAAACAGGTTTTGTTTAGTAAAATCCACGTTTGATGTCTGTGGGCTGAAGAGCATAAAAACAAGATGTTGCTGCTTTGAGGCAGTAAAGTGATGAAAGCATCAGGTATTCATAGAAATGTCATCAAACTTGTAAGAAGTGTGTCCTAAGACACTTTCTTTGGTTCAAAACCCAGAAAAAAGGTTGTGATTAGTAAAATCCACTGTTGGTCTCTTTGCGGGCTGAAAAGCAGTTTAAGAGCATAAAAACAAGATGTTGCTGCTTTGAGGCAGTAAAGTGATGAAAGCATCAGGTATTCATGAAAATGTCATCAAACCTGTAAAAAGTGTGTCCTAAGACACTTTCTTTGGTTGAAAACCCAGAAAACAGATTTTGTTTAATAAAATTCACGTTTGGTCTCTCTGGGGGCTGAGAATCAGTTTAAGAGCATAAAAACAAGTAGTTTGCTGCTTTGAGGCAGTAAAGTGATGAAAGCATCAGGTATTCATGAAAATGTCATCAAACTTGTAAGAAGTGTGTCCTAAGATACGTTATTTGGTTCAAAAACACAGAAAACAGGTTTTGTTTAGTAAAATCCACGTTTGATGTCTGTGCGGGCTGAAGAGCATAAAAACAAGATGTTGCTGCTTTGAGGCAGTAAAGTGATGAAAGATAGAAATGTCATCAAACCTGTAAAAAGTGTGTCCTAAGACACTTTCTTTGGTTGAAAAACCAGAAAACAGGTTTTGTTTAGTAAAATCCACTTTTGGTCTCTCTGCGGGCTGAGAATCAGTTTAAGAGCATAAAAACAAGATGTTGCTGGTTTGAGCCAGTAAAGTGATGAACATGTCATCAAACTTGTAAGAAGTGTGTCCTAAGACACTTTCTTTGGTTGAAAACCCAGAAAACAGGTTTTGTTTAATAAAATTCACGTTTGGTCTCTCTGTGGGCTTAGAATCAGTTTAAGAGCATAAAAACAAGAGTAGTTTGCTGCTTTGAGGCAGTAAACTAATGAAAGCATCAGGTATTCATGAAAATGTCATCAAACCTGTAAGAAGTGTGTCCTAAGACACTTTCTTTGGTTGAAAACACAGAAAACAGGTTTTGTTTAGTAAAATCCATGTTTGATCTCTGTGCCGGCTTAGAATCAGTTTAAGAGCATAAAAACAAGATTTTGCTGCTTTGAGGCAGTAAAGTGATGAAAGCATCAGGTATTCATGCAAATGTCATCAAACTTGTAAGAAGTGTGTCCTAAGACACTTTCTTTGGTTGAAAACCCAGAAAACAGGTTTTGTTTAGTAAAATCCATGTTTGATCTCTGTGCCGGCTGAAAATCAGTTTAAGACCATAAAAACAAGATGTTGCTGCTTTGAGGTAGACAAGCGATGAAAGCATCAGGTATTCATGAAAATGTCATCAAACTTGTAAGAAGTGTGTCCTAAGACACTTTCTTTGGTTGAAAACCCAGAAAACAGATTTTGTTTAATAAAATCCACTTTTGGTCTCTCTGCGGGAAGAGAATCAGTTAAAGAGCATAAAAACAATATGTTGCTGCTTTGAGCCAGTAAAGTGATGAAAATGTCATCAAACTTGTAAGAAGTGTGTCCTAAGAAACTTTCTTTGGTTGAAAACCCAGAAAACAGGTTTTGTTTAATAAAATTCACGTTTGGTCTCTCTGGGGGCTGAGAATCAGTTTAAGAGCATAAAAACAAGTTGTTTGCTGCTTTGAGCCAGTTAAGTGATGAAAATGTCATCAAACTTGTAAGAAGTGTGTCCTAAGACACTTTCTTTGGTTGAAAACCCAGGAAACAGGTTTTGTTTAATAAAATCCACTTTTGGTCTCTCTGCGGGCTGAGAATCAGTTAAAGAGCATAAAAACAAGATGTTGCTGCTTTGAGCCAGTAAAGTGATGAAAATGTCATCAAACTTGTAAGAAGTGTGTCCTAAGACACTTTCTTTGGTTGAAAACCCAGAAAACAGGTTTTGTTTTATAAAATCCACTTTTGGTCTCTCTCGGGCTGAGAATCAGTTTAAGAGCATAAAAACAAGATGTTGCTGCTTTGATGCAGTAAAGTGATGAAAGCATCAGGTATTCATGAAAATCTCATCAAACTTGTAAGAAGTGTGTCCTAAGACACTTTCTTTGGTTGAAAACCCAGAAAACAGGTTTTGTTTAATAAAATTCACGTTTGGTCTCTCTGGGGGCTGAGAATCAGTTTAAGAGCATAATGCAGCAAGCAAGATGTTGCTGCTTTGAGCCAGTTAAGTGATGAAAATGTCATCAAACCTGTAAGAAATGTGTCCTAAGACACTTTCTTTGGTTGAAAACCCAGAAAACAGATTTTGTTTAATAAAATTAACGTTTGGTCTCTCTGCGGGCTGAGAATCAGTTTAAGAGCATAAAAACAAGAGTAGTTTGCTGCTTTGAGGCAGTAAAGTGATGAAAATGTCATCAAACTTGTAAGAAGTGTGTCCTAAGACAATTTCTTTGGATGAAAAACCCAGGAAAAAGGTTGTGATCAGTAAAATCCACTGTTGGTCTCTTTGCGGGCTGAAAAGCAGTTTAAGAGCATAAAAACAAGATGTTGCTGCTTTGAAGCAGAAAAGCGATGAAAGCATCAGGTATTCATGAACATGTCATCAAACCTGTAAGAAGTGTGTCCTAAGACACTTTCTTTGGTTGAAAAACCAGAAAACAGGTTTTGTTTAGTAAAATCCACTTTTGGTCTCTCTGCGGGCTGAGAATCAGTTTAAGAGCATAAAAACAAGATGTTGCGGCTTTGAGGCAGTAAAGTGATGAAAGCATCAGGTATTCATGAAAATGTCATCAAACCTGTAAGAAGTGTGTCCTAAAACACTTTCTTTGGTTGAAAAACCAGAAAACAGGTTTTGTTTAGTAAAATCCACTTTTGGTCTCTCTGCGGGCTGAAAAGCAGTTTAAGAGCATAAAAACAAGATGTTGCTGCTTTAAGGAAGTAAAGCGATGAAAGCATCAGGTATTCATGAACATGTCATCAAACCTGTAAGAAGTGTGTCCTAAGACACTTTCTTTGGTTGAAAAACCAGAAAACAGGTTTTGTTTAGTAAAATCCACTTTTGGTCTCTCTGCGGGCTGAAAATCATTTTAAGAGCATAAAAACAAGATGTTGCTGCTTTGAGGCAGTAAAGTGATGAAAGCATCAGGTATTCATAGAAATGTCATCAAACTTGTAAGAAGTGTGTCCTAAGACACTTTCTTTGGTTCAAAACCCAGAAAAAAGGTTGTGATTAGTAAAATCCACTTTTGGTCTCTTTGCGGGCTGAAAAGCAGTTTAAGAGCATAAAAACAAGATGTTGCTGCTTTGAGGCAGTAAAGTGATGAAAGCATCAGGTATTCATGAAAATGTCATCAAACTTGTAAGAAGTGTGTCCTAAGACACTTTCTTTGGTTCAAAACCCAGAAAACAGGTTTTGTTCAATAAAATCCACTTTTGGTCTCTTTGCGGGCTGAAAAGCAGTTTAAGAGCATAAAAACAAGATGTTGCTGCTTTGAGGCAGTAAAGTGATGAAAGCATCAGGTATTCATAGAAATGTCATCAAACTTGTAAGTAGTGTGTCCTAAGACACTTTCTTTGGTTCAAAAACCCAGAAAACAGGTTTTGTTTAGTAAAATCCACGTTTGATGTCTGTGCGGGCTGAAGAGCATGAAAACAAGATGTTGCTGCTTTGAGGCAGTAAAGTGATGAAAGCATCAGGTATTCATAGAAATGTCATCAAACTTGTAAGAAGTGTGTCCTAAGACACTTTCTTTGGTTCAAAAACCCAGAAAACAGGTTTTGTTTAGTAAAATCCACGTTTGATGTCTGTGCGGGCTGAAGAGCATAAAAACAAGATGTTGCTGCTTTGAGGCAGTAAAGTGATGAAAGCATCAGGTATTCATAGAAATGTCATCAAACTTGTAAGAAGTGTGTCCTAAGACACTTTCTTTGGTTGAAAACCCAGAAAACAGATTTTGTTTAATAAAATTCACGTTTGGTCTCTCTGGGGGCTGAGAATCAGTTTAAGAGCATAAAAACAGGTAGTTTGCTGCTTTGAGGCAGTAAAGTGATGAAAGCATCAGGTATTCATGAAAATGTCATCAAACCTGTAAAACGTGTGTCCTAAGACACTTTCTTTGGTTGAAAAACCAGAAAACAGGTTTTGTTTAGTAAAATCCACTTTTGGTCTCTCTGCGGGCTGAAAAGCAGTTTAAGAGCATAACAACAAGATGTTGCGGCTTTGAGGCAGTAAAGTGATGAAAGCATCAGGTATTCATGAAAATGTCATCAAACCTGTAAGAAGTGTGTCCTAAGACACTTTCTTTGGTTGAAAACCCAGAAAACAGGTTTTGTTTAATAAAATTCACGTTTGGTCTCTCTGGGGGCTGAGAATCAGTTTAAGAACATAAAAACAAGTAGTTTGCTGCTTTGAGGCAGTAAAGTGATGAAAGCATCAGGTATTCATGCAAATGTCATCAAACTTGTAAGAAGTGTGTCCTAAGACACTTTCTTTGGTTCAAAACCCAGAAAAAAGGTTGTGATTAGTAAAATCCACTGTTGGTCTCTTTGCGGGCTGAAAAGCAGTTTAAGAGCATAAAAACAAGATGTTGCGGCTTTGAGGCAGTAAAGTGATGAAAGCATCAGGTATTCATGAAAATGTCATCAAACCTGTAAAAAGTGTGTCCTAAAACACTTTCTTTGGTTGAAAAACCAGAAAACAGGTTTTGTTTAGTAAATTCCACTTTTGGTATCTCTGCAGGCTGAGAATCAGTTTAAGAGCATACAAACAAGATGTTGCGGCTTTGAGGCAGTAAAGTGATGAAAGCATCAGGTAGTCATGAAAATGTCATCAAACCTGTAAGAAATGTGTCCTAAGACACTTTCTTTGGTTGAAAACCCAGAAAACAGGTTTTGTTTAATAAAATACACTTTTGGTCTCTCTGCGGGCTGAAAATCAGTTTAAGAGCATGAAAACAAGATGTTGCTGCTTTGAGGCAGTAAAGTGATGAAAGCATCAGGTATTCATGCAAATGTCATCAAACTTGTAAGAAGTGTGTCCTAAGACATTTTTTC